>JANHFL010001836.1:138217-149049 GCA_032468155.1 Oxyrhabdium leporinum
CAGCACGATTGAATGTTATAATTATTATATGAAGGAGGGAAGCAGAAGGTGAAAAATCGTGATAAAAATTAGGCTGTCTGACAGTTTCTAAGATTAAATCCACAAATCCAGAAGCAGTGTGAAGTGTTCCAGATGTTGGGTTAACACTCTGTTCCCAAAATGATGGATTGGGTGACTGACAGTCCATATATTGCAATTAACAGGACAACGCTGATTCACTCTGGCTTTACAGCAATTAGTGAAAGATAGATTTAGTTCTGATAAGATTTGAGTTATACACCTTTTTCAGTAAACTCCAATTATTAAATTGACTGAGTTATTTTTAGACCCATTCATATCCATTAATAATTAGGTTCATTTCTAATTATATATGGGTTGGACTGGAACTGGTATAATTCTATCCTGGTTTTCTAGCCTGATCAGGAAAATAGCAAGATTTTTGTAAAGAATATGGCTTAAAGTACCATGTGTAACTCATGCTCAAAAGGATTAAGATGAGGAATAATTAGGAAATGTCTACATTTTGGGGAAAGACTAATTACCCCATATCAAGAAAGAGAAAAAGAGAATAATAAATACCTGTAAAACAATGGAAACCTTCCTCTTTACACTCTAGCAATATTTGCTCTCCAATGTTTGTTAGGGCAGCAGCTGATTTTAAAATGATTTAGAAGAAATACTAGAGTGTGCACAGAACCTCTCTGCTATTCATTATTATGACCCTCTGTTATTTGTCAAAATATGCAGGGTTTTTTCAGGCTTCCACGTTAGGCTGGAAAAAACCATTATTTTGCTTTAAGAGTCACTTTAGCGACACTGTTTTAATAATTTGGTTCATCAAGGCATAGGATTAGTAAATAGGAAATGAAAATAGGACAGAAGAAGAGAGCCAACAAATTCAACCATTCTTCATATTCTCTATTCATATATAAGCTTTCATACAAAGCAGTCTTCAATCTACTGGTCAGCTGCAGGAGCCAAAATATATATTGCAAATGCCTCAGCATCCTTTTGAAAGTGTAGAGTTTGAACAGAAAAGCTGGTCTTCTACTAAAAAAGGAGTTAACTTAAGCTTACGATTTCAGTGCAGTACAGGTAACCAACATTCAAATTATAACAGACGCTCCAAAATTGCATATGACCCTGTTTCAAATGGCCTCTGAGGTCATTCACCCTTACGACCCACCACAGAAATCCTCACCTTGCTCACCCCATCCCATTCTCTGAGACCCCACAGCGTTTGGGCCTCCTCCCCACACACCCATCACACTTCTCTTTTGAAGTTCTTCAGACCTCACCGTAGGGAAAGAGAGCAGGCTATGTGTCCCTGGGTCATGCATAGGCAACCTGAACATGGCCACCGTTTTGTCCCACCTGCTTGTGGGCTGGGACAAAATGGTGGCTACCAGACAAACTGCTTCATTTTGCTGCCTTTATGAGGACTACATAGCACTGCAGAAGCTACCTACTTTGTAGGGAGCACAAAATTGCAGCTGCTTCCGGAACTGCTCCGTGTGGCTGCAGAAAGAAACAATCCATTCCAGTGCACTGGAAGACCGCAGAAGCCTTCAAAAGTTAAGTGAGGAGGAGGAGGGGGCTTGGCCTGATTGGGTGGGAATCAGGCCTAAGGCTGGAAAGACCCAGGGGGAGGGGGTGGAGAAAGGCCTGTGGGGACCCAAGGGATGGAAAGTGGAGTACAGAGTCTCAGGGGGTTGGGGAGGCCTTGGGAGACCCAGGGCAGGCGGGCCTGGGTCTATGCTGGGTCTCCAAGGCCTACCCCACCCAAGGCACCCCATGCTCCATTTAAGGACCCGGACATTTAACAATTCTTGGGACAGCAGGAAGAACTTCACCCAATGACCATTGGGGACATACAATCATAATGGACAATTGCAGTTGTATCTTCAGAACTATCTGTATAGAGCTTTGTCCTCTACAGCCCAAACAATTCTTCAAAAAAGCAGCTAGATACATGCTACCAAATTCAAAGCAGAAGGCAAGTGTTGAGGTTCAGGACTTAAGTGGATGAGGGAACAGTTTCAATGCTCTACCTAGTTTTCTCCTTACAAAATGCATGCAGGTTAACAATGAATGTCTAGACAATTACAGAACACACTAGTATACAGTATTTTAATTTAAAAAAATGTCCCGTTTTTGTTAATAAAATTGCACGAAAGACATCTGAATATAATCATTCAGAACTCTATATTGGCTCTGTATTTGGCAAACGTTGGGGAACTCATCACAGACAGTATGTCCGATATAATGGTTAAGGCATCAGGCATCAGGTCAGAAACTGGAAGAGCATCAGTTCTAGTGCCACCTTGGCCACAAAGCCAGCTGGGTGATCTTGAGCCAGTCACTTTCTTCCAGTCCTAGGAAGGAGCCGAGGGCAAAGCACTTCTGAAAAACCATGCCAAGAAAACTGCAGGAATTTGTTGCGCGGTCTTTGAGAATTGTACGATTGAATGGAAGAAAAGCAATCTCAAAGATAAGTATACAGACCCTGTCAGACTACCCCTGTCAGTTGAACAACGAAGCACGTGTGGAAATATTTGAAAAATTAGAACAATATCAGTGGAATAGAAATATTTTTCATCAATGAAATAAGTATGTGCTGTCATTCAAACATGGGATGTTTCTCTGCACAATCATGAATTCTCCTTTATCAAGGCCCCCAAACTGCTTGGTCAATGCTAATATGGACCAATAAATATGGATAGAACTCCCTTTACAAGGTACGGTTAGGAGATCGAGAATGCAGAATTAATCTTAATCATGAGATCAGAGCATCAATCTAGATTCAACAAGAAAAAAAATGTTTTTATGATTTAACAGATTTGACAAAATGACAGATGTTATGATTTTGCGTAACATCTGTCAAGTTGTTTTAAATTAATTGCATCTTTTCCTGCAATTGTGGATCAGGAGTCATATGAATCCCAGAAAAAAAAAAACAGAACTTCCTTAAGGGCTTACTGCTTAAAGATGATGATACATATTTTAAAAATGCATAGGCATCTGCCGTCAATTAAAAAAGTTAAAATTTTCCTGGTCACTTGAAATTTTGCTGTGGTAAAGCTTTGAAATTAAATTAAAATACAAATACAAATAAAGCCTCTAGAATAGTTATTCTTCTCCAGGAACGGTGTAAGTAAGCAAATGTAGAGCATTAAAGACTCACCTGGCTGTTTGGGTCACCAAGTAAGTTACATATATGGGGCACAATCTTGCTCAAGGTTAAACTCTGAGCTCCAGATCTAAAACAGAGGAAGAAGACAAAAAGCAAGCACACAACGTATCAGCTAAGTATTTTTCAAAGCAACTGAATGCAGGTATAAATTTGGCATAGTAGTCCAACTTACGCATTAAGAGTTGCAATAAGGCAGAAGCAAATTCCTTCTCTTGTCCGGAAATTCTTGTGTTTGAATCCTCCCAAAATTCTGTCCCACACGTACTGTCACAGAGATATAAGAAAGTAAGGGGCGGGAAAACATCCTAAACCAAGATCAGTTGCATCTGCTTGATCCTGAATATCCTACTGTCACAAGACAAGTGTGACGGGGTTGCATACATAATGTGCACATGTAGATGCATAAATGAATGATGGCAGTATAGGCAAATGGAGCTAATTTAACTATTTTAGAAGTTTATTTTTATTGGCTGGAAATATACTGGTATGGCCTCCTTATATTATTTTAACTGGCTTCCTATCGTATCCATGTATAAAGGCTCTAAAACAGGGGTGTCAAACTCGCAGCATCACATTGTCGTCATGTGACCTATTGCAACTTTCTCCCCCTTTGCTAAAACGGGGGTGGGCGTGGCCAGGGCGTGATGCATCCAACCCGCGGGCCGTGAGTTTGACACCCCTGCTCTAAAAGTTGTAATTTGAACATCAAAGCAAGTTAATTAAAATATCTTGTATAAAATTCCATTGCTCTGATAGAATGCTAAACAACATTAGATTATTTATATACAAAATATTTCATAACCTATGTATAATTTCATTCAGAAGTTTTAAAGCACAGATAGCCAACCTATTGTTACAATCCTCAAGTACATCCTAACCCCCCCTTCTGTAGACACAGAATATTCCCAGATCATGACACAGCTTTTTGGTGACAAATGACTGGATTTCATTAGCACATTTTTAATTTTATTTTATAGCAAATATAAAATCTTATCTATTAGATCATTTAAAGGAATAGACACCCTTAACCTGAGGAACTGATAAATAGTATTGAGCAAAAAGCAAAGATACCCTGCTCTAAATGAAAAAGTCATCCTGCTAGTGTAAAAATGATCCGTTTGATTGGTTTGCTTAGTGACTGTGGGGTTCACTTAATGACCAGTGCAGAAAAGGTAATAAAATCAGGTCAAGTGATGATCCACTTAACAACCAGCACAACTTTCAGCCATAATTCTGGCCTCAATTTGGGTCGTAAGTCGAGGACTACCTATAGCTACGGAACTATGGCAGCTAAATTACTGAACTGTTCTCAGCCTTCTCAAAATATATTTAAGGTTGTTTTCTAGTATTAATCAGCTGAACATAGTACAAAGTAGAATTTTGAACATAAAGGGTTAAGGTTGAGAATATTCTTAAATATTGCCATGCAAGCATAAATTATAAATAGAAGCTTTATGTTCAAGCACTAGGATAAGGCTGATCAGCATCTCCCTATCTCCACTCCTCTGTGCCTGGTTCTGTTCCTTTTGGTACCTACAAAAGTATGCTTCAATTATGGCTTACTTTGATTACAAAAGGAGCACAAATACTCTGATCAAATACACAGGTTAACTATATGCTCTAGATTTATCGCATCATAAAAAGATTCCTGATTGTAATGCTTTTGGTCACTTCAATTAAGGATATTTTCTGCACTGATATAAATCCTGCTACTGTTCTGCCGACTTCCCCATACTACCTATTTACGTACCGAGGACAATTTTGCTGCTACAGTACTTCTTCAACTTGTATGCCTTTGATAGATACATAGCACCCATCCTATTTGAACAACAGAGTTCATTAGGCATAATAAAAATGTTCAATACAAATTGAACCCTCTTGTGAATGGTTTTCTTGGAGCAGGTACTATAAGTTGGTACCCGATTGTTGTACATTTCCAAAAACTCACCTGGGGACTAGCAGCTTGCTCCATGATTTTTAACAGCAGGGCCTGGTCCTGCTCTCTTACAGAGTCTTTTGAATCTCCCAGTCTGTCAATTACACTAGGTAACACTGGAGACAAAAAGAAAGGCGGATCACAAAGGAGGATTCAAAAAAAAACAACAGAGTAGGCATTTCAGATCAACACTACAATATGTCTACCTTCCCAAGTGCCTTGTGTGGTGTTTTGGTAAGCTATACTCGTGTGGAAGAAATAGGCACTTGCTACAGACAACAGGCTGTGAAAAAGGCTGCCCTGTCATTGTGATGTTTGCATATGCTGCAAGCTTTTCAAGTATGGCCAATCGTATTTATTTTCATGCACTGTATTAATGGCTGCTGCCTATAATTACCCCGTACAGGTAGTCTTTGCTTAATGACCGGTCACTTGAGAACCATTTGAACCTTCCAAAAGTTACTTAGAACCTATCCTCAAAGTTACGATTGCGATACACACCACCTGCAGTCACATGACTGCATTTTAAGCGCTTGGCAACCAGACCACATTTGCATTAATGTTAATTAGTGACTTGAGGCTCTTTGGGACTCATGGGTCCTGCTACAACAGCAGTTGGAGGCTGTGGTTCGGGAGTGTGTGTTTCTAGCTTCTGCTGGTGCATCAGTTAGTTGTGACCCCTAGCTGGAGTGGTGAGGTTTTGCTACAGTGGCTGAGGTCCTCATTATCGACACTTGCTCAGATTTCTGAAAAACACTCTACCTGGGGCTGTCTTTGAAAACCGCACGGAAGAATGTAGCTGGTTCAGGGTGCAGCAGCCTGTATGCTGACCAGCTTTTGCCAGCGGGGACCCATTATACCAATGTTGTGGGAATCTGCATGGTTTGCTAATAGGCTCCTGGGTACAATTTTAAAGTGCTGGCATTAACTTTTAAAACTGCTCGTTACCTGCATGAGTAGATTCACTCACTTGAATTGCCATGACCAGTTCAGCCTATCTGGGAAGAAACTATTAATAGTGTCTGCTTTAAGGAATGTAAGGGAAAGTGCTACTTCTTTTGTGCCCACCTGACTGCTTTCTGGAAACTGGGGTTTTTCAGAGGGGATCTTGATTAGTTTAGTTTTATTCCATGCTGTCATTAGCTTGTGAACACTTATTTTTACACTTTAACTTGATTTTATATTGGGGGTGGGGTGGGGTTAAGAGTCCTTAGGGATTCAGCAATCTACATTGTAAATGTAAGTAATAATTCAATGTCATCAGACATATATGAGAATCTTTCACAGGAATTGATGCTTTTTTAGATTTTTGTTATCCTGCTTTTATTACTACTGTAAGTAGCTCAGGGTGGAGAACATATCTAATACACCCCTTTCCTCCTATTTTCCTTACAACAAGAACACTGTGAGGTGGGTTATGCAGAGAGAAACTAACTGGCCAAAGACAACCAACTAGCTGTCAACTAGCTGTCATAGCTAAGTAGGATTAGAACTCACAATCTCCTGGTTTCTAGGACAGCACCTTAACAATTACACCAAACTGGCTCTTCATGACTTCCCCATGTCCTGTATACAAAGCTCAAAGGTATATTATCCAATCAGCTGAAAACTGACATTAGGATTGGTGCCGAGTCTATAATTTCATTCAAGTGCCATGCTTGTAAGGATTCAGGACCTAATCATCTCTATTTTAAAAATGACATACAAAGGTGGGTCACCTCATAAATTATGGGGCAATATTTTTTTCTTTTAAAGACAATGTGAGCCTGGATTTTGGCTGGATTCTTCGGCTACAAACTTAATTCCTTTTCCATATTTTTCCCAATTTACAACTGTCAAAGGAAACTATCATCCTTGC
The DNA here is from genome assembly GCA_032468155.1 of Oxyrhabdium leporinum. Classification (NCBI taxonomy): domain Eukaryota; kingdom Metazoa; phylum Chordata; class Lepidosauria; order Squamata; family Cyclocoridae; genus Oxyrhabdium; species Oxyrhabdium leporinum. The sequence goes on from JANHFL010001836.1 coordinate 145,205, forward strand.
ATACTGTGCCTTGGTATCATTTTTTTTTAATGTTTTGTACATTCTGTAAGAAAGTCTCTTCCCTTCTCCTTGCCTCAACAAATGCAGACAGAAGCAGGTATAAATGTATTTATTGTTAAAATGTGATTGTCAGGGTTTGGAATGCAAGCTCTAGGACACTTTTTGTTACTAAACAGTAAACCAAGGTTCACAAAATTGCCATATTCCTACAATATGTTTTACCAAATAAGCAAGCCATATTATGGCTTAGCATAATGCTAAACATGCTAAAACATGTTGTGCAGGTAGAAGGTTCAAGATGTAGTGGGAATGCTAAAACATGTTGTGATATTCAAGTTGGATTCCCACTACATCCTGAACCATCTAACTGCATTTAAGCTGAATATATTGTGTGAGCCCAGCCTACACATTACCAAATGCTCCTCAGAGAAAACTGTAAAAGCAAAGTAATTATGTCGTTCTTATCTAACACTATTACAATGCAAAGTAATTTCTGCATTCATACCAATGGCAAAGTTCCTGATTTTTTTAAATTATTGCAGGTTGCTGTTCCTTCTAACTAACAAGTTAAGAACAAGCTGGCCCGCACATATGATCTTAGTTTCATTGTGAAATAAACATAATTTGAGGGAAAGTTACCAAGGCCAGTACAAGCTGTTTACTACAGCAGCCTGTCCCTCGGCTCTGATTACCTCACCTGTGCCAATTTGAGCTTTAAATCTATCTTGGAGCCGCGACACCAGTGCAGATAAGATGTCCAAGCCCAGCAGGACAACCTGAAAACAACAAGAACAAGGTTTTTTTTAAAAAAAAGCAATCTCTGAATATGGAAAAGAAACAGGAAGATGAAAACAGTGAATATGCAACCTAGGCATTAAAAAAGACATTAAAGGAATGGGCTCTCAAAAATCCCAAATAGAAGGATGTTCAAAGTTGCACAAACTTCGTTTTGATGTTTAAAGGGATCTGGAGTCTTCTAGGTAACCAATATTGTAGATAAGACTGGGTAATTAGGCAACTGCTATTGAAATAAATGAACCCAATTCAACGACTAAGATGCACAGAAACCAATGTCCCTTCTGATGCTATGCGCCTTTATTGGAGTAAATCCTTCAATTCAGTTACCCAACTTTGCTCAGGACAGTAAATGTTCAATTGCTTATTCTGCCCTTGCTTAAACGGGAGGTTGAGGATTCTGGATTACAGAATGATATTAAAGTTTTAAGCTTGGTCACTTATTAAAGATTAATTAATCCATGTTGTAAGTCCTGAGTGGAGGAACGATGTCAGGTTATATAGTGTTGTATTTTGTTTGGTTTCTTAGTTGTGATTCAGGAAACCTAGCCAACATCTATGCTCAGGAAAATGCAAATAAGTAGAACAGCTGCAAGTCTAAAGATTAATTTCCATAAAAGTTATTAATACTGGTTTAAGATAAGCTAGTGAGGAGAGAGAAACATTATTTGAAATACATAAAATCAAACTATACTGAAGAGGCACCACTTTGTAACCTAGAAATTATTAATAAGCAAATTAACATTAACTGTTAAAAAAACCTAGGGCCAAATATTGTATAAATTGAAGTTGTTGACATGACTAACCAAAGGATTAGTCATTGAGAATTGGGCAGCATAAGTTTAATTAATGGATTATGGATTTTGAATACATGCTATTTTGAATCCATACAATTATAGATTTTGAATACATACTTCAAACATGTAAGGTGGAGGGGAGAGACCAATAATGCAGTATTTATGTTTAACTTATTCCAATGCCTGACATCTTTAATGCAATTACTATGAAAACATTGGTTTACATGTAATCAATTTAAAGAGTCAGAGAAAAGTAATTTATGCTATACATGAAGTGTAAGATGTAAACTTTCCCAAAATTACTTTTTAAAAATACTAACTTAAGAAAAACCTCTACATTCTATGAAACTGCAATTTTAAAACAGCCTTTATCCCTCCTGCAAAATGTCCTAACTACAAAGCTAGGCACTCTTGGATTTGCAGCCACAACATACCTGCAAGGAACCACACTGGAGACGTGTTTGCATCAAGCATCCTGAAAGGAAGCAAACCTAATATATATTTTAGAAAGCCATTAAGAACCAAATGTATGTGGTTCCCAGAATGTGCTTGCTGCAGAATTCCGAGATAAATAAGCCTCCAATTGTACACGAAACTCCAAACACAGAAGGAATTTACGTGCAGAGCTCCTCTGTTACAGGAAGCTGACCCAAATAGGGCAGCCTTCCTCCTGCCTGTCCCTTTCAAGGGCGCTGGACTACACCTCCCATCCTCCTCCTTTGTGGAAGCTGCAGTCTAATAGTGTCGGGTTGCGCCCGTTTGGGGAAAGCTGGTCTGTAACATTATTAAGGGCTTCAACTAAAAAGGAAAAAAAAAAAAAAGATCAACCAGGCTCTAAACTCAACGAGGACAGGCATGCAGTCTAAGCAAACCTTAGTAAAGAGGATGTGAAGGATGAATTCTCCTCATCCTCCTCCTCCTCCCCCACCCCCCAAAAAAAATCGCCGAAACAAGATCTTCGCAGGCGGGAAAAGGCATTGCTTCGAAGCTCAAGACCGCCTCCCCGCTACGCTTAGTCGTAGCACCGCCCACTATGCAAAGCGACTGCTGCAAGGCATTCTGGGTAACCTCCAAACTCACGAAGAGAGGAGCCGGAAAGCTGCTTACTTTTGCAAATAGTTCAGAAATGGCATTAATCAACACGCCGCCCGCCGCGAAGCAGTCTAAAGCAAGCAAACACGGGTCCGCGCCTCACTATGATCTCGACGGGTTTCCCGTATAGTTCCCCAGACCGCCGCCTGCGCGTCCTTCTTCAACCATCCTTCTCTTGGGGTTGAGCTACTGTTCAATGAACGTCTAGTGAGGGCAGTACTGCTAACACCTACACAACACATCGGCATCCTTGGGGCTCGTTCCCCACATGAGGTGCAATTTTTGGAACTTTATTTTAAATATACCCCCCCCAGCGGGGTATGAACTCACGAACTGATGTCAAATGTATGCCGTTTCCTTGTTTTATGCTACGTGTAATAAATACTCGGTTAACTCTACGCGGAAACTGACGCTCGCTCCACTTTCATCAGTCGCCAGCAGGTGGTGCTATGGATTTACACGGTAAGCCCTGAATAACCAAGTTGCGCTTCGGAGGGTTTGAGTCTTTCAACTTCTGTATCCTAAAGCAATCGTAGTTAAGCCGCTCGTCTACATAGATACCATTTATTCAACCAAAACAATCCAAGCTGAGCCGAGAGCACGAAGGTATTTGAATCCCATACAAAAAGCCCCCTTCAAAGCGACTCCTTCCACCTATTCGAGACAGCGTCTTCAATCACCAAAGGCATCTAACAAATCCCCCAAAAGTTAAAAGCTGTCTGTATGAAAAAACATGAACAGATTGTTAAGGGAGGCAAGTGATTTCTTCCCTAATCCTTCACCGTGTTAAACATTTGTAGGGGACAGGAAGGTCAGGAAAGGTAAAGGAGCGGTGTGTTTGTTTCCAACTGTTTCATCAGCCTTGGCCCAATCATCATCCTTTAGGTAAAAAGTGGGGTGAATCCCCCTGAGTCAGTGTTGACCGGTGAGTGCCTAGACAGGTCCCTGAGATTTTTCTTGGCAGGATTTTTCAGCCTTGCCCTTGCCTCCTATCCAGGGCTGAAAGAGGACGACTGGCCCAAGGTCACCCAACTGGCTTTGGGCCTAAGGAACGAGCTGGAATTCACCATCTCCCAGTTTCCAGTCTGGTGCCATGACACCACTCCCAACTGGCTCAATCCCAAACTAGCAAAGTGGAACATTTAGGACTCTCCCCACCCC
>JANHFL010001836.1:149299-187678 GCA_032468155.1 Oxyrhabdium leporinum
CCCACCCCACCCGTGCCGCCCCATAACAATATAAGAGGAAATGTGTTGGATGTTTCTAAACGGGTGCCTTTAACTGCTGTAACCAACGTGGCTGTCTTTTTAGGTAAAACCTCCCCTGAAGTCAAACTGAATTCCTGGCAACATGGAAGCGGTCAATTCAGCCAGCACCTGGGACTATTTTTTCATTCCCAGTCTAGCTTAATGATCTGAATCTCGTAGTGCTCTCTTATCCAAATGCTAACCAGGTCCAATAATCACACTTAAGCTTTTTTGAGATCAGCCCACTTTTGGCATGGGGCTGCCAGCTGCTGTGAACTCTGCATTTCTACAAAGAGGAATCAAGAGTGATCCGCGTAAAACGTACGCTTCCCAGAGTCACTTGTTGAGATGGCAACTATAGAAATAAAATTGCATGCATGCATGCATGCATGCATGCATACATACATGCATACATACATACATACGCTACCTTGCTCTTTCAGGCAAGTGACTTACAACCGTCATAAGAACCCACTAACAGTTGTCCATTCTATGCATTTAAAGAAATGATACCTACATTTTAAACATTAATTGATGAGCCCCTTGTTCTTTCCATTATTCCTGCATGTTTCCTTTTTCAAATCTGGACATTGAGCAGATCTACCATCTGGATTACCCTGAGAGATGAGTTTTTGGATGCTCTCCTATGTTGATTGGGTTTAGTTGGGGCAGTTTGAAGGGTTGGGAATTCAAGGTGCTATAGTTGCTCAGGTGACTACTAAAAAGCAGCAGAGAAGAGAGTGCATGTTTGGTTTGGTCCACTGACATCAGGGACCCAACGGGATCCCACTCTTCAGTGATCCTGCCCTAATGATTGCAAAGTACGGTCATTTTGAGGCACTCTCCACGTCTCATCTTTGAAACAGTCTCAAACATCAATTGGAAAACGTTGTGGCCAAGTTGGTAAGCTGGATCAGATAGCACCAGTCCTAACGAATGTTTTACCAGCTACTGGGAATCAATTGTCTTTTTCTAAGGCTTAAAAAAACCTTCCCGGTTCCCCATTTGAGGATTTTCTGCTGGTCGTCTCTCTCCAAATAATAACCAGAGCTGATCCTGTTCAGCTTTTCAAGATCAGTCAAGGTCAGCTACAGTATGTGCTACTTCATGTGGTGTTTCGTACTTGTGAGTAGGGCCCTATGTGTCACAACACCAAAATAACTGCTCGACTATTGTCACACTGCAACTATTGCTGCGAAGTGATTCTGCTTGACTGAACTAGGCCTATGCAATTTGCACCATCAAACTTACACAGCAAATTATGTGCGATCTAGGCATACATTAAAAATCAAATTATCACTGCACATTCTAAGGTGGCATTGCTTCAAAAATGTAAATCTTTACTAGGCAAAGTCTATTCCCTAGTAAAGCACCAGAGGGCAGGAAAAGAAACAATGGATGGAAACTAATCGAGCAACCTGGAATTAAGAAGAAACTTCCTAACAGTGAGGACAATTAACCAGTGGAACAGCTTGCCTTCAGAAGTCGTAGAGGTGCTTCATCACTGGAAGTTTTTAAGAAGAGACTAGACAGTCAGTCTGAAATGGCATAGGGTCTGCTGCTTGAGCAGGGGGCTGGGCTCGAAGACCTCCAAGATCCTTTCCAGCTCTATTCGGATTATTATTCTCTTTCCAAGTTATCAGAAATACCATATGCTAGAATTGCTTGACAGTGAGATGGGCGGCATATAAATTTAATAAATAATAAAAGGGGAAGGGAAATCATTCTTCATTCTGTTTTTATGTATTTAAATACACAAGAGTCATCTTTAGGCGAGATGATTGATTGAAAAGTAGCGGCATTCCAGACACCAATGAATCATGGTAGACAAGGAGATCAGGATCTATATTCAGTCTTTCCAAATAAGAGTATTTTTTTCTGACAAGCCAGATAGGAATGTTGCATTACATGTATTTATTCACAAAAGATTAAATATACTCCCCACCCTTAGGGGAGTATAAAAGTACAAAGATCAACAGATATACACATTGACAGAAAAACAAAAAATTATGTAACAGAAGCACAACAGAAAATATCACTCAGCTATGCGGCGGTAGTACTTAGCCAGTTGTAGCTGCTTCTGGAAAAGTTCAGCACAGTTGGGTGTTCGATACTAGTTGGACTGAAAGCCAGTACAAAACTGCAGTGCTGGAGGCTACTGTGGAAAGTAGATTACAACTCCCACTAATCTTCTGCCAGCATGGACAATGTATCTGGAGATGCAATGGTTGATGTCATGGTCTAAACAGCCAACAACGGCTTAGCTTTAAGACCGGGAAGCATGGGGGAGAAACTACACAGGAACACAGAAAATGGCGGAAGAAGCGGGGAGGCAGGGAATGTTGCAGGTCCCGGTTTTATATTCTGTAAGCCGCCTTGAGTCGCCACGTGCGGCAATATAAATTCCATAAATAAATAAATAAATAAATCACCTTTTCCGGTGCCGTTGTAACTTTGAACAATCACTAAATGAATTGTTGTAAGTTAAGTTATTACTGCTGTGTCTTGCCTTTTATGCCTTAGGTCTCACATCAACTCTTCCAAGATAGCCCAATTTTTCTAGTGGAGTTGTTCTGTAGGGAAAGTAGGAGGGACTGCTATGTACACAACCTTGAAAGCTGGATTGTTGTATCCTGCCCAGAGTCAAAGAGATGCTGGCAAAACATGGGGTTTCCATTCATGTAACTCTCGTTTACAGACTAAAAACTGATGCAACCCAATTGTAAGAATGGGACTATCTCACGAACAGGTTCTACAAATTGGGTGATCAATTCAACCAGCAATTAAACTCATTTGTAGGAAATAAGTACCACCTAACCATATACAAAATCCACAGGGAGGAAATATGAAACTCAAAACACAAGTAGCAGGATTACTTCCACTGACAAATCCTGCATTACAGCAAAGCGTGAAACCTGCAAGGTTCTAAATATAAAAGAAATTGAATTCCCCAATACATTCCACCCCCACCCCCAACCCCACCCAGTTCCTGGGTTTAGACAAATGAGAAACAGTTAAGCCCTCTAAGATCTTTTTATCTATGGCAAATCAGTATTTAAAAGTAGCTAAGAGGTCAAACTATTGCAGAGTATTCTTTCACAGGGAGAAAGGGGGGGGGGGGGGAGGAAATCCAGTGCTGTTAGAATGGTATTTCACCAACTGGCCCTTTGCCAGTATTGTCATATCACTAGCAGAACTGTCCCAGGGCTTGTGGGTATAAAAATTTTGGTTGGCTTGGAAAACTTTCCTGGTTTTTATTTCAAGGGACTTTATGCTTCAAAATGGCTGCCTTGACTTGGCTAGCCAAGAACTACAGCATAAACTACAATAGAAAAAGAAAATATCTGACAGAAACAAAGGAAAGTTGTCTTGTCCTGTACCAGACCCTGGATCCGTTTAGTCTATTGGCAGGCAAGCTAGTCACTTTTTAAAGCTTTCCCTAGCAGGCAGGCGGTCAAGGATAATGGAACTGTAACCTAACATTTAGGTGGTCAATGTTCCCCACTGCTAGAATACACCAGCATCTGATTTTTCAGATAGAAATCTTTTTTTTTAATCCTTCAGGGAAATAAGAGGGATTGAATATAGATCTCCTGTAAACTGCCTTCTTCCAGTGAATGCTAGCCTTCCTGCAGTCTCTGAGGATAAGCAGGAAGGAGAAAGAGTTGCTTTTTGAGTTGTAATCTTCTGCAAATATACTACTTTATTAAATACTGCTGCATGATTGATGATACAAATGTCTATTTCTTTGAACTGATTATGTAAATATGACTTATTGGTTGCACGTGCATAGATATATACATGCGCCACCATAAATCTCTGTTGCTACCCTAGATGTAAGAATATGAGTATTTATTTCTATCATCAATCATGATATTTTAAATCACATCTAAAGCTGAACTTATGAGGATATGCAAGCCGTGCAGTAAGGAAACAAAGGCATGCAGCAGCCTGTCGTGTGTCGTCGTCGTCCCCCCCAGGGATATATTCAGTGTACAGAAATCAAATATATAAAGTTTTTTGCTTACATTGGTGGCATCTGCATTTTCTCAAGCTTTTATTTAAAAAAAAACTGCAAAACTACAGTAGTCTGATTTTATGCAAGTATATAGAATAATGAATCTGGTCAAATGGGACTGATTGATTTACCAATAGAAATAGACACAGGAATCTTAAAAATGAATGATCTGACAAGCCCTATCCTATTTCTTCAAGCAGCATGAACTTTATCTTCCTGGGGTTCTTCTAAAATTTCCTGCCAAGTTAAATAAAAATGCTGGTCAGTTTGGAAGCCCATAAATTACTAGTCTGCAAAAGTTTGTCTTGCCTGCACACTTTCACATGTCCTCAAATCTACTCTTTACAATGGCTCCCTGTCCCCTCCTCACCATCACCATCACCATCTGCCCCTCATCTGTCACACCAATATGCCACATTGGGCGACTTTGTGGTCAACTAAATCATGAGGTGTAAGGTTTCCACAAGAGTGTGAGGTGAGAGGACTAGGGCTGGACCTGGCCACATGAAGAAGCAGCAGGGAGCGGAATCAGATTTTTCAGTGGTGACTATTCATCTGGAGAACAGATACAGCCTCAGTTGACAATGCAGGCAAGGTTTACCTCTTGCTATGACTCCATTAAATATCAAGAAAGTGTACAGCAAAAACCCAAAATCGCTTTCATTATTAGCATCAGAAATAATATAATCAGATTTATTGGCCAAGTGGGAATAGACCCATCTCATCCTCAAGGTTGCTTATTAGGCTGTCTTCCTCTATTCTAATTCTACTGTTTGCAAGTAGCATGTTCCTCTATTCTAATTCTACTGTTTGCAAGTAGAAGGAAAAAATGATCTGCACATTATTAACTTCCACAATGTGCTTGTGCTTCCAAGTCTTGCAATTTTCAAGCTTTTTCTGAAACCAGTTTGTTGGCTGAGTGTTAAAGACATGACTGAAATATTTGTGACTATGAACCTGTGAGCTTTCTTGGATCAATATTTGAGTGAAAGAAACCTTAAATAGACTCTTGTCAAAGCTGCATAGATTTCAGAGGACTGTGCCTTGGGCTTGACATGCAAACTACAACCCTGCACAAAGATTTTCTTATATAGTACTGTATTAGAGTGCACAAGAAGCTATAAGCCAAAAAAAAGAGTTCACTAGCAAGTTATATCACTGGACTTTACTCCAGTGACTGAAGTTCTCTTCAAAATGTCTGAGGCCTATCCGATTTGTGCATATTTTCATACCTGGGACATAAGCTGCACACAAGCTGACAGTTCACCTGCCTTTCTTAATAAATGGGGCAGTTATCAGCTATGGGAAAGAATAAAAATGCAAAAAGATGAAGCAAAACTTCCTCATTTTGGAGAAGTCTGATTTGTCTGAGGAATGCTTCACCAAATCAGTGCCTGTCTCCTTAAGATAGGAACCAATGGAGGTTTTATGCCACCAGACTTGAAAAGTCAGAGCAATGCTTTATCTTCAGCAAGAGAGACTCAGGTTACTACGCTAATTCCCTTCAAGACACAACATTTGGAAGCGATAAAAGATCTGAAACTCTCCGCCCTTCCACACCTGCTCATCTACAGGCCCAGATGAGCTATATTACAATCCCAAATGGGCAGGTAGAAGTCAAGGAGGAGACAGGCAGAAAAAAAGGGACAAGGGCAGCTAAAATGGCTTTCCCCAAAACAGCATACACCCCAGTCCCTGCATTACTGTATGCATCTGCCAGTTTTTGTCTTCTTACAGCAACTTTCATGGGAAACATAGACTGATGACTGATGAATCATATTTATATGCCATCAGACTGAAAAAACCCACCCTCTTCTAATCAAGCATATTTCCTGCATGCCATAGGATACTATTGTACCACTAGTCAATAAAGAGACAAAAACCTGGAGAGCTTTTCCCCTTCCTTCCTTCTGTATACCCACATACAGACTTTTCAAAGGAATAGTTTCACAATATGGTGCATCTTAAATAGAAAATCAAATCAGGAGCCCCCTGGCATTTTGGATTATTACACAGAACATTAATAAAATGTCCTAAGGAAATAATTACCCTTTTCAAATACGAACACTGCTGCTAGAAAATACAATAATTGTTTACCATGAAAGTAAATATTTAAGAAAATTGAAGAGGTTGCAAGCAAGAAATAGAAAACAAAAGATGGATTGAACCGTGCAGAAAAGCTAACTTTCACTAAAAAGGTAAGTTCTTGTGGCACCATACTGCTTTCTATAGCTTGTACTTAGGTTGTACTTTTCCAATCTATTACAACTATTTTTAACCTACCTCCCTGGTCTTTTTACATCAGAGTTGGAAGAAAAATTAATGTCCTTCACTAAAGGCAAAACCCTGCATGCAAGCTTTTTAATGGATCATAAATTGGAGTAAATCACATACATAAGCAGGCATTTGACTGTAGACGAAGAGTGAATAAAATAAGAGGCATGGAAAATAAAACCCCTACTAATGGAATCAAGACTTGTGCAAAAATTTCACAGTCGTGTTCAAAGTTGAGGAATGTATTTGGAAAACCATAGAAAAAAAATCTTTATCCTGACATTATCTTACAGTAGCAGGAGACAGGGTTCTAATGAAGTTTAATGATTCATGAGTGATTTCAAGGTCACTGTGCAGGTAAGCTATCAGAAAGCTGGACATGCTGAATTAACAAAATCTCACTTTTTCTAATGGCAGTGACCCATGCTGTTCCTCTTGGCCTACAGGTTTTCAAATGGAGATAAGTAACCCATCTGTATCACTTTACCATTAAAAAGATATTTAAGGAGCAGTGCCAGACAATATCACATAATCCCCTCCCACGTATGCTACAACACTAGAAGAGTATCAATAAAACGCAAACTCTAATCAAAGGAAGATTATTGTCCTCAGCATCTCATCTGTCAGCTTTCAAAATGCAGTAAGATTCTACCCCTCATGATCATAAAGACTTATAAATACATTGATAATGCCTGACAGGAATTCAGAGGCCAGAAAAATGCTTCTTGCAATGCTAGCAAGAGCAAAAAATTCATTATTTACCTGAAAGGAAGATAAGCCTGAATTTAAAATGTCCTCTTCCTAAAAGAAATGTTTAAGACAGAAAAACTCATTTCCTGCTTCTGCTATTTTCTCAGCACATCACAGAGAACCTTATGTTAAAGATAAATTATTATTTAAGAGTGAAACAAAACCTCTCTTCTTTTTGGAGTAAATATCAAATGTATTGTAGGAATCAAAGCAAATGTGATGTTTTTCCATAATTTGTACAAACTAGAGATATATAGAATTTCAATCTTTCCCAATAGGGAATGTCACCCTCTGTATAAATAATAAAATTTGGTAACAGAGAGCAAACAGATTCAACACCCTAACTGAAAAATGAATGCTTAATATATGCAAGTTCATTATCTTGTCAGCAAACTATCAAATATAGTTTTTGCCCCACCAAAAATAGTTTTTTTTAAAAAGAAAAATTCCAATTACCTTTAATCTAGCATCAAAGACGGTGAAATAAAAGTGGTCCTCAAAATTATGACAATTGGAATGTCTGCCACTAATGTGGGTTATTAAATGAGTTAAACTCATGACTTTTTTTGCCATGGTTGTTCAGTGAATCATGCAGTCGTTAAGCAAACTGCTTGTCGGAAGCCAATTGGGAAGGTCACAAATGGCAATCATGTGACAATAACCCCCCCACACACACAACGCTGCAATCGTCGTAAATAGACGCCAGTGTCAAGTGCCCAAACTGCAATCATGTGACCATGGAGACACTGTTGTGGTTGTAAGTATGAGGACTTATCGTAAGTAATTTCTTTTCAGCACCACTGTAACTTCAAATGGTCGCTGAGCAAATTGTTTTAAGTCAGGAACTTATGATGTAATGGAGGTAAGAAGTCACTTACACTAGAGCAAGCACGTCAAACACGCTGCCTGCAGGCCCCATACGGCCCACATAGGCCATGCCCACCCCGGCCCCACAAGGGCAAAAGCAATCCTGATGCGCCATAATCGGGCCCACAATACGATCGGGTTTGACACCCCTGCACGAGAGCTAAAGGGTAATTTTTTAATACAGTAAACAAATATTTTTAAAAAAATAAATAAATTCTTATTTAAATTTCAAACTAAAATTCAAACTAAAACGCTATCATGACTTCTAACATTTAAGCTTGAATTCCCCCCTTTTTTTTTCTTTTGTTGTATCCAAGGAGACGGTAGCTCACTCAGACCATGCAGTTTTCATACGTAGCGTGCTTGATCTCTACCATCTCCACTAGATAAAGGGGAAGGGCGGGAGGGCTCCTAGTTATACAGATGAAAGGCAAGCAAGCTGGGGGCTTTACAGATGCTTTAGACAGCTTCTATCAAGTTTAATCAGCATGGCGAGTGATCAGAGATGAAATGAATAGTAGTCCCAAACATCTGGACAGCATAAGGTTGTGTTTCTCTGCAATGGACAATATAAAATGATATAAGAATAATGACCTGCTTGGCATTAATCAGTGGAACAGCTTGCCTCCAGAAGCTGGAGATTTTTCAGAAGAGATTAGGCAGCCATTTTTCTGAAATGGTATAGTACCTCCTGCTTGAGCAAGGGGTTGGACTAGAAGACCTCCAAGGTCCCTTCCAACTCTTATTCTGTATTCTGCATAAGGCAATTTCTTATGTCATTCAAATCAAAGAGATAGAACTCTCTAGTTCAGGGGTGTCAAACTCGCGGCCCAGATGCGTCATGCGCTGGCCATGTCAACCCCCAATTTAGCAAAGGGGGAAAAAGTCCCGTTACGTCAAGTGACAATGACGGCATGAGTTTGACACCCCTGCTCTAGTCCTTGAACGTTCCAACTTTCTTTGTATTGGCAAACACCTGTCAGTCAAATAATCTGTGCAGGATTTTATCAATCAGAATTGGAACCGAGAAATAATTCCTTGGACAACCAACCCTACCAAGCCATCCACTGAAGTCTGATTAAAAAACCAGAAAAGATACCTTCTTCTACATTACCTAGAAGTCATGTTTGGCTTGTATTGTCAGCAGTAGAAAAACTCCCTTACGCATCAGGTCTTGTGATTAGTTCCCAACATTGCTAATTAATCTGAAGGAGCAGGAATATCTGTCCATCAGGACGAATGCTGAGTTTTTTGTCATTGCATCAAATACATGTTACCTATTATTAAAAAAAATATGTTCTAATTTATTCTGCACTATTCTACCGTTTTTCTCAGAAAACACAACCCACCCCAATAATAAGCCCAATCCTACTTTTTTTGGGGGGGGTAATATTGCCCCTACCCTGAAAATAAGCTGGGGGGTTGGGCGGTGGGGGGAACTGTCTGGCTGCAGCTGCAGCCCACTGGCCCTTCGGGGAAGCGTTCGCCAAAAAGCCTCCATCCGAATGCTGAAGTTTCGGAATGGAGGCTTTTTGACAAACAGGAGGAAAATGGGGAGGGAAGACTTTCCTTCATGCCATCCTTCCCTCAGTCAGATGACAGGCAGGAAAATTCCCCCCTCCCCATTTTCCTCCCGTTCGTCAAAAAGCCTCCATTCTGAAACGTCAGCTCGCACGCGTCACCCCCGGCCTCCGTTTCGCCATCAAGTGTCTTCCGAAAAGCCCTCTTGCACCTGTGAAATGGACTCTGGATGGACGCACATGGCAATCCCAGCCTTCATTTCACTGCCAGAGCCTTCCGGAAAGCCCTCTGCAGCCGATAATAGAGCTCTGGATTGATCTGTTATCGGCTGCAGAGGCCTTCCGGCAGGCATCTGAAGGCAAAATGGAGCCCTGGGCGATGCGTGAGAGTGGCGGCAAGCAGCCGCAGAAGAGGGGCCAGCAGCGGGCTCCTTCTGGGTGGGGCTATCGGTGCCACCGCCACGAGGTGAGTGTGCCTGCAATTCTCGTTGCAAAGAAGAACGAAGTGAGGCGGTGGGAAGGTGGAGGACGAAGCAAGGCAGTGGGTGCGGAGCTGCCCCATGAGCTCCCCACCAGCTTACCTAAAGACCCTTCAGCCAAGCCATCCAGGGGGCAGGATTTGGCATGGGTGAGGGAAAAATTAGGACACCCCTCGATAAAAAGGCCTAGCTGTTTTTTTTTGGGGGGGGGTGTCAAAAGAAAATAAGACCCAGTCTTATTTTTTAAGAAACACGGTAACATCTTGATGTAAAGTCCCCAATTCCATAATCTGTTGTGAAAAAAGTCAGAAGGAAAATGGCAAACAGAACCCTAGAGAAGCCATGCACCTATAATGCAGCCTCTGATCAAAGATTGAGGTTGATAACTAGAATTATACTTAATCACGTTACTTCAACTCCAGTCTCTTGGCTTTATCTAACAGTTTTAAAGCTCGGAAATGCCTTTAAAACATTGATATTTTTTAACAGTACTGTTTCAAAACTTTTTTCAAATGTTTTCTAAATTTTATTTAATAGATGCACAAATTACCTTTTAGAACAATCATCCCCATGAGCACCAACCAGAGCTTGCAGTTTCTCAGATGGCAATCATACTTGGTCTTCAGTTTTATGAGCCAGTGATTCCACTTCCAAATGCTACCAAAGGAATCAAGTCAGAAGCAAGTAGAATTCCATTTCCAACTGAAATTAAATATGATTCCTTTCTAATTATGAATTATTTCCCCTTTTGTCACATTAAACACGAGCACTTCATAACCATTTTGGACTGGCTCTTGGGGCTGGACCCTACAAGACTTTCAAGACTTTACATCTGGGAGCTTTTCAAAGCTGCTTGATCAAGCTACTAAAGACAGGAACCAAGGGAAGTGTTATGCCATCAAACTTGGAAGATTAGGAAGAATCTTCAGCAAGACAGACTTTGGTTACCGTGCTAATTCCCTTCAAGATGTAACATTTGGAAGCAATGAAAGATCTGAAATTCTCTGCCCTTCCACACTTGATCATCTACAGGCCCAGATGAGCTATATTACAATTCCTACCATCTGCCCTAAGTTTGATGCACACTCACACATACACACACAATTAATCACGGGCCAGTTCTATAAAAATCAGAAGCTCTTGTGGGCTTCTGGGGAAGAAATTGAAAACTTAAGATAGCTTTATAACAAGTGACTCAATGGCCCTGGCAGAATAAAGAGCTAGTGAATCTTCTCCAGACAGGAACTATCACCCCCAGGAACAAATAAAAACTGAAAAGAAATCAGGTTCTGTGTGAAGGGGTAAAAGTTAAAAATTATTAAAAAGTAAAAGGAGGAATTTAAAATTGATTTATTTGGCCAAAGTTAAATTAGGTATGTTCTTATCTCTGGTAACCTTTAATGGGTTTTGGTTAAAGAGGATTGAACAGTGAAGGGCTTTTTAAAAGCAACTTTATTAATTTTTTTAAAAAAAATACAAAGTAACAGAAAAAAAGGGAAGGGGAATCTAAAGGGGGGGAATTAAAAAAGTTAAAGAAATAATAAAATAAAAATTTCTGATTTTGTCTCAGTAGAAATACAAATACATAATCAAGTAATCTTTTACTCTAAGTTAAACATAATTGTGCCAACAATAACTCCACATTTAACAATTCTAACCTTAAAATGATTAGGTTCAAAAGACTTGTTTATAGGTAAGAGATGAGATATAGGAAGAAGATATCACTTTATTTTAAAAGAAGGCAATAAGTTATTAAAAGTATCTACATGATGAAAGGACATGCCATTTCTTTATATCTATCTTTTCTTTACTATATTCTTATTTTTGCTTTCTTTTCTATTTTCTTTTTGTTCTTTTCATTTTTTCATTAGTTTATAGTCATTTATCTTTTTAATTGTAATGTTTTATAAAATTACTTCCAAACGCTCAAATCCCTCTGACTCCTGTAATCAGAACTGGATGGCTCTGACGAGGCTTAAATGGAAGCCAGGAATTTATCTTCTTGAAAAGCCCAATTCCTGCATGGACCTGACAAATATTTTCAGAACCCCGGCCATTGGGAAAAAAAACCACCTGCTTAACCAGAATTAGACTAACTGGGAATTATAGCGGTGAGGCAGTGGTTAGAATGCAGTACTGCGGGCTACTTCTGCTGCCTGCCGGCTACCTGCAATTTGGCAGTTTGATTCTCACCAGGCTCAAGACTGACTCAGCCTTCCATCTTTCCGAGGTCGGTAAAAATGAGGATCCAGATTGTTGGCGGCAATATGCTGATTCTATAAACCGCTTAGAAAGGGCTGTCAAAGCCGTATATAAGTCTAAATGCTATGCTGTTGCTATTGCTTTGCATTTTGATTTCAACAGTGAGGGTGCAACTGTGGACTATTAGTGAGGCAACAGCCTTATAGGTCAGGACATGATAACATTGGGCTAAGCCATCCCAAATGATAAGACGGTGGCCTTCAGTTAAACTGACACAAAAGAGAGCGTGCATCATAATTTATCATATAGTTCAATACATAAAGTACCCTAGCTCCACCCGCACCCCCGCCTAGAACAAATAGCAAGTGACAAAACCTATATCAGCTATTTTTCCTATTTATATTGCAATATTGGACGCAACTGCATGAGGGGAAGAAGTGAATCATCTAATGACACGTGTTTCAATATTTTGGGAAAATTTCAAATTGCTGCACATGCCCCTAAAAAAGGCACATTCCTTCATCATATTAATGTATTTGAAAACTATATAGAACATATTAGAATACTTAGTTCTGCACACTCATTCTATTGAATTCAGATGATCACAACAGACCAAAGATCTCTTTCACAAAGCCATGCTTATTTTTCTGACCCCTTAAGAGTTATTTCTGAATTCTGGAAACAAGCCTTCTATTTCTCATAATAATTACAAGGAAAAGAATCACACTGGCTGTCCAAACTCTCGAAAACATTTGTTGTTGTGAGGGAATAACATATTAATATACAAGAGATATTTTTGTGTCAAATCCACAAAACTAAACAGTTTTATGTTGAAGGTAACATTTTCACACAAATTATGTTGATTATATAGGAATAACAGTAATATAAAAAAAAGTTTGTTCGGGATGAAGATGAGAAAGAGTATAAATTAAAATTCACATTATACTTAAAATCCAATTGAGGCCAAAACGTTGCAGAAAATAAATCAAGTAATCAGTGGGCAAAGCCTTTTTCCTGTGACTCAAACAATTGAGAACATTGAGATTTCTATTCCCTTTATCTTCTTCTATAAACAAAGATAAAGTCTTATACTTCACCCACATACAACTTCAGTACTCATTAAAAATGGCAAATAAAGGTCACATTCTACTATTTGGGCACAAGGACCTTCTCTTTCTTTCATAACTTTCCCTGAGAAATACAGTCTGCAAGCTAAATAAATATTCATAGTATGTTGCACCTGAATTTTGATCCTGTTACTGTGGGGGCATTTCAACAGACCTCAGAGACCAGGCACAAGTAACATTTGTTCAGTGCCACTCTTATCTTCAAATGGTCACTGAATGAATGGCCATAACTTGAGGACTACTTGTAATACTTTTTAAAAGCCTAAATGAAGTCATAATACTGTATTTTTCAAACTATAAGATGTACTTTCCCCCCCCCCCAAAAAAAGTGGATGGAAATGTCTGTGCGTCTTATAGAGTGAATGTTTGGGGGGGGGGGGTTGGTGCAGCGGCAGCAAACGGCTAGAACACCTGATTGGCGGTATTCCCAGAGGCCGATCCAACCGCCAATCAGCTGCTCAGCAGTGAAGGCTCCAGCGTTCCCCAGCAACGGCAGTAGCTCAGCTCAGTTGACCGGTAGCGGCCGCAACGGAGCGGAGCCCTGACGAGCCACGTGCTGGGGCTGCGATATCATGCTGAAGCTGACCAGGCTGTTTGCTGCAAGGACGCTAGCCAGATGAATACCGGATGGATGCTGGGAGGCAGAGGCAGATTTTTTTCCCCTTGTTTTCCTCCCCCAAAGCTAAGTGCATCTTAAGTTCCGGAGCATCTTACAGTGCAAAAAATACGGTATACATATATATTTTTAAAATCAACTTCACTATCATCATGTTTTCAAGCTTTTAGGGCCAGTTGCTTTGCACAGTTGTCTAGTTGGCTCTTTCTTAGAAGCCAAGTGCTTGTTTTCCTGCATATTTGAAACTGTCAACAGGTAATTTTCACACCCTGTCTCTGCTTTACACCCACACCCTTCCACAAGCTACTAAAATGCAGCCATCTTGCTATATTGTTTTACACTTCTCGTGAGGTAAAGCGTAACAACCTACATTCTTAAATAGCGCAATAAATTTGAAGGATGGGCTTCAAATTAATATTGACTCTGACAGAGTCCAGCTGCTACAGCTCCACTTGAATGCCAATTACTCTGCCCATGACACTCCTCATATTGATAATACCAGTCTAACCTCAGGAAGATTAAGTTACTGGATATTACAGATATAGCAAAGCAATAAACAAGTTAAAAAGGACAGAAAAGGGTGTGGAGTCAGATTTCAGACATCCCAAAGATATATACTCACCTTGGCAACTTCAGAAAACACTTGCCCCTGAAGCAAAAATGTGAAAACGATAGCAGCACAATGGCACCC
Organism: Oxyrhabdium leporinum; assembly: GCA_032468155.1. Classification (NCBI taxonomy): domain Eukaryota; kingdom Metazoa; phylum Chordata; class Lepidosauria; order Squamata; family Cyclocoridae; genus Oxyrhabdium; species Oxyrhabdium leporinum. The sequence goes on from JANHFL010001836.1 coordinate 163,883, forward strand.
ATTCTAAAATCTACTGCCTAAAGCAACAATTTCACATTACTTCATAACAGAGCTGCCCTTGGTCTGGTGTACAAAATGAAGAAAATTGAGGGAGGGGAAGGAAGTATTTAGCGAAAAACTTTTATGGATTTAAACCAATTTGGGACTGCTGTTAGTGCTTTGTCCTCCTAATCACAAACTGATGAACGAACAAAGGAGCAATATTCTTAAAAACCAAGCTGGTATGTCAGAGGCGCTGCTCTATAAGAAACCCACACAGATTATGTCGGTGAAATGGACACGGTTTGACTTTTACTTTTTAAAGCAAGTACTGAGAAATTAGGTCAGGAATTCCTGAAATAAAATACACCAAATGCAAATTGCACCAGCAAATTGTGCTTCATGCAAATGCACATAAAATCACAACAGCTGCATTAACATCTTCAGAGAAGTGCTACTTTCAATAGCTGTCTACACACTCACTTAGCACAGATAGAGAGGCTTAAAAATCTTCCATAAGGGATAATTTTTCACTTAGAATGAGTTATAAATAGAGGTGCATTCTACTTAATAAAAGGTTGTGCAGACTGTACAGAAGTGTTTCAACAGGGTTCCAACTTTATTTAAGGCATTCTGACCTCAAAATCCCCATATTTCAACCTCAAAGTAGAACCCTATTTTGTAGAATCACTTCCACAGAGGTCAAGGCAGCTTATTTTGAATTAAAACTCAAAATATTCCATCTAGTAGGTTTGTTTACCATTCCATTTTTAATGAACCTATGTAATTTCTGCATCTGTATAAACTTGTATTTCTAATCCGAAGTCTAGGATAACTTTGAATCATCCATCATTTATTATATGACTGTATTTATGACATCATAGCTTGCCGAGCTGCATCAACACAGTTACTCTACTTTGTCAATTATGGCTTATGCCCTAGCTTTAATGTGAATCAATCATGCAGATGATCAGAAAAGCAGTGGTTAAAACAAAACATGATCTAGCACAATGTTTAAATGTAATTAAGATTGAGAACTGCAGATCAACACAGTTATCCCATGAGTCATATTGCTAAGGGTATAGTCTAAGGACATCCAATTTAGGGAACCACTATGTTGCATGACTACAACACTCAGTAATAAATGTTTTTTTTTCCTCAGGATAATCATCACAATTTTACATCAACTGAAATCAGAATGTGTGCATTACTTCTCTAAAACAGTTTTCCTTCTTTCTCTGTACTTCACAATTAAAAATGTAAAACAACTTGTTTTCTCAAAAAACCCCAGCAATTATGAGAAGATTTCAAGAAAACACTGACTGTTTCCTATTATTGCTTCTAACAACGTTCTGCTAATTTCGTCCACCGGACTTCCACAGAATGAAAAGCCTGCTGCAGAAAGTGGACTTCTTAAACTGCCAAAGGATTGTTATCAGCTTGTTATTTTAATAGACCCTGCACTTTAAAATAAGCTTAAACCATCTGCTGCTTCTCTAGTTACAGAAGGCAGAATCGACCTCCAGCCATGCAGAAGAATATATAGAATGCCAATCTCTGTTTACTTTACTCTGCATTTCATGCAACTCTCACTGCCAATAGTCTTTAGAAGCCTCTCACGTGGCAAGGAACAAACCAGCATCAGACTCCACATCTGCATGGTGCAGATGGGTTTCTTCTCAGTTGATGCAGCCTGTCGAAGGCAGTATTGCAATTGTACATTTTTACAGACATGAAGGAATGTGTGGCTCCTTACACAATCACCCTCAGCAACAGAGGCACAACTACATGTTTGAACTCCACTGCAAAAAGTGATTTATAGCAAGCTAGTGGTTAAGGCACCAAGTTAAAAACCAGGTAACTGTGAGTTCTAGTTCCGCCTTTAGACACGAAAGCAGCTGGGTGACTTTGGGTTAGTCACTCTCCCTCAGCCCAACTCATGTCGCGGGATTGTTGTGGGGAAAACAGGAAGAAGGAGTATTAGGTATGTCTGCCACCTTAAGTTATTTATAAAACTGATAAAGGATGGATAAAAACATAGAAGAATTAATTATAGAAATGTATATGATATTTTCAAAGGTTTTGCTCTAAAAATCTAAGAGATGCAATCTGCTTTCCAAAGACCCTGTCCTACTCTTCTGCATTTGTTTTTGCAGCCATAACTTGTGGCAGGACACTATTAATCCAAGGAATTCAAAACTCCCCCCCCCCCTTTGTATCAGACAAGGAACATTTATTCAAGGATAAGCTGACCCTTGGATTTTTAATTAAAATAGCATGCAAACTGTGCCACCCCAAATACACCAACCCACATTTTTCACTGTATTTTGGTTAAAAATTTGAGGGTCTGTTTATCCACACTTGGGGAGTATATACAGTATTTCCTTACATTAGTTGTAAAAATAGGCTTTCCTTGATTTCTTAAGGAAATACATTTTCATTATATTCTCCAACAATTGTTTTTCAGAAAGCAGTTTGTGGCAATGGAAATAAAAGATATACAGACATGTTTTTTTTACATTCAAAATACAAGATCTGGATATTTTTTCCAGCAACATCCACCTTATTTTTTGTCACTGTACAGATTTCCCAACCTTTATAATCTTCCCACATCCAAGATTCAGAATGCTGCAATTCAAACCTACTTAGGGGACAGTAGATTAGCGAAGGCCACATTAGGATATCTACAACCTTACAATCTATAATGTCTACAACACTTTTGAAGCTTTGGGATTTAATTTACTTAAAATATCTTCTTTCACATAGCATCCATAAGATAAATTCTGTGATCTGTGGGATAAATTAACTTCTCTGCATTATAAAGGAGTTGCATCTTCAGAGCACTAATTTTCAGCACTGTTGATACTACTACCATGAAAAAATATGTGTTAACAACTGTAGCATTTGCCACAAAGAATTTGATAACTAAGTAGTTATAAATAGGGCCCATATGGCACTGACCAATGCTTAAAGATCCCATGCTGTTATCTTTCCATGGAAAGAACCGTGTGCTTCAGATGGATCTAAAGCTACAGTACTTTTTTTTTCTTTCTTTCTGTGAAAGTCTTCCTGAAATTCTATTAGGGCTATTATACATCTGCTGGGCCCCCTGCTTTTGAACTCTCCTTAAATGGTCATTTTCATCTCAAATATCAGCAGGGGAGGATCAAATAAGAGGTCTGTCACTTTATTTATTTATAAGGACATTTGTAGTCTGGGATTGTGAGGGAGATACACCAAACTCATCGCATATGTGTAACAATAGAAGCTGTTTCATTTGGCATTGCATATGATGTGCGTAAAATTCAAAGCTGGCACTTAGGCACTGAATTAACATTAAAAGATGATCAGCACTACTAGGTGTGGTTAAGATGTAGAAAGTCCTTGATTGAGTTTCAACATGCTTTTTTTTTTTTTTAAATAAAATCAGTCAGGATGGGAATAGCTACCTAAAACTGCTATTGCTGTTCCCACTCCCAGGAAGAAATACAAGACTAGATAAAATATGAGTCTGACTCAATGGCTTTTATGACAATTTAATGACACTAACAGAGCAACTGTAAAATATTATGAGCATGACAAATATCAGATTTAAGTTTCAAAACAGCCACAGCCCAATTCTTAGTGCCAGACAGAATTATTTAATATGGCTTGTTCCAGGTGTCTGGCCCAAATTCTGATCTGAGAAGAAACTATTCATTTCATGCTGCCATAAAGATAACCTTTATTGTCATTTTATTTCTGTGAATAAAGAGGCTACATCTGATCATTTAGTTACCAAAGCTGGCTTCACAATCATAGAACTAACTGGGATCCTGATCATTCAGTTCAACCCATGTTCAGCACCCAAATCCAAACTATAACTAAAGACCCGTGGCTGTTTAATTTCTACTTGGACATACACAGTGCATGGAGGCCCACCAACACCCTTGGGTAACCGGCTCTTCTGTCAAAGTATTCTCACTGTGAAGAAGTTTTCCTAACCCTCCATTGGCATCTGCCTTCCTACATCTTAATTCTATCACTCTGCAACAAGAGAACCAGACTTGACCTTTTATAGGAAAACCTTTCAAATCTTTGAAGAACGCTCTCATATTCCGCACCATTGACTTTTCTCAACACTAAATATACTCAGTTTCTTCCCCCTCCCTACGTATGGCTTAGTTTCTACACCCTAATCAACTGCTCAAATTCTGACCCCAAATTGCCCCTCTGTTGGCGTTCACCTCACAGAACAAGTCAGTCTTGATGCTTTGTTTTTATATCACTTTTAATGCATATAGAATGCACCAAAAATAGGAATAAATTGTATAATGAAATCCATTTCAGTGGTGGGTTAGTAGTACTCAGTTTATTTCATGGAGATAAAGCAGGCTCCATATGAAACAGATATTGACATTCTCCAGAAACCTTTTCTAACATGTGTGAGAAACATGTGATTCTGCAGATTTGCATAAATACAACACTCACCAGCACTAGACAGCATAGACAAATTATAAATCAGTAATATGTGGGAAATTGTAGATTCTCCTGAAAAGGATCTAAGGCAGGGCTGTTAAACTCCCGGCCTGTGGGCCGGATGCATCTCGTGCTGGCCACGCTCCTACTCGGTTTAGCGAAGGGGGGGAAAGTCCCGATACGTCACGTGACACCGCCATGATGCCGTGAGTTTGATATCCCTGATCTAAGATCTCCCATCACCCACAGTTATATTAGTTGTGTGTCATTGAGGTAATACTTAGCCCGATACTTATACCATACAATAAAAATCTCTGGTCTCTTAAAATTATGAATCCTTGATGTCAGACATTATCTGACTAGTAACATTGACTTTCCAGAACCATTCCTATTATCCTATAATCTTTCCTGTGGAAAGATATTTATCAAACTTATTGTATGCTATGGGAAATGCTAAGAGTTTCTCCTCCTGTAACCAGTAGTAGGACTTAATTGATTGCCCAGCATTACCATATTAAAAGTATTATTTTTAGCAACCAATAAAGTTAGAAGGGAAGGAAGGAAAACAAACAGCATAATCACTTAAAAAAGAAGCATCGGAGGTGACAGGATTAACTTTTGAAGAGCAGCCCAATGTCTTTTAAAATATAATATTCTAATCTTAAATACATACTTCTTTTATACAAACGGTCTCTTGGCAAAAAAAAAAAGGCAAGTATTAGTTTGATCTTCTACTTAATTCATTAGATTTATAACCAAATTTCTTAGGCGCCAGCATGAAAGTTGCTTCTCCTTCCAACTGTTCCTACCACAATAGTCCTCTGACAATACTGATTCAAGCCAATTAGCCTCCGTGACTTTGTAAGAAGTTGAACCTGGGTCCCCAGTTCTGAACAGGGACACACACACACACACTATATTTTATCTGTTCAGCTTGGATCACCATCCCAAGCACCCAGCAAAGATAACCAATAATTGCCAAATTCAATTACATGGTTCCTTTTTCATTTTCATTGGAAAGTGCCTATGCCTACCAGTTGGTGTGAGAGCTTATAAGAACAAAGGGGACGGGGAGGAAATGCCACAAATGAAGGCTTATGGTGGATCACTAAGAAATGTGCTGGACCTCCCGGGATTTGCAATGTGAACTCATTGTTCCAAAAAATTAATGAAGAATCTGTGCAAATACACAAGGTCTCCCCCTTCACACTCCTGTCTCTGCAAATCAAGCTTACCTTATAATTGCTGGAATTTACCCACGAGGTAGCAAGACCATCAACCATTTTGTCCAGCATGGTCTGATCATGTTCAAGGTCAGCAGATTTCTGTTTATCTGAGAAATAATCTATCAGTTCTTGGCCAACCTGAAGTCGTTTCCCAACATCTTTCTGCAGGACCTGCATCAAGCAGGACTCCATTGTGGGTTCCATAATGTTCTAGAAAGAGGGCGGAGACAAAAGCGAAACTAGAGGGCAGCAGGTTTGAAAAGTCCTCTTGTAGATATTATCCTTGAGGTCGTCTCTTTGTTTGAAGAAGGTTACCAAGGTCCTGGATTTCAAAGATGTGATTCTGGGAATGACAACAATGCACCATGTGTGTCTAAAGAGCAGCTGGCAGGTTATTAAAAGTTCAATTCAAAAAACTAGTAATAGATAAATAAAACAGAAAGCAGACCAGCCAGGCTGTAGGACCAGGTTTGCGGTGCTTTCCAAATCAGCAGTCCATCCTGAAAGAAATTTTAAAGAGGTAAAAGTTAGCGACGAATATTAAGCAGAAATCTACATTGCACAAAACCCCAATTAGATATCTGACATTTCCATTTAGAAAGAATGAATTTCCCTTGCAGCTCTTTTTCAACTCACCGTTATGACAACTAATTAAGGTTCTAAAAATGAGCACTAAAAGCTTGCGTGTTTTTGTATCTTATGTAGTATTGAAGTCTATCTTAAAATTAAAACATGAAGCTTTAATGTAATAAGTTGCTAAGCGTTCAGAAAGTGTGTGCGCGCGCACACATCACCCCATTTTATTCGGTAACAAAAACATGGATCTAATATGGATTATCAGGAATCATATTTAAATAGAGAAGACACTTTGCTAAAGGATCTATGCATCCAAACCAGGTAAGTATTACATCAAGGGGGGGGGGGGCAGGGGAAGGGAGAAAATGCACAACCAAGATACAGAAGTCTTAAGGGAAATCAATTAGGATAGTCTTAAGGGAAATCAATACTGGATGATGATTTTTAGATACTAAAAGAAGCATCATATTTATAATATGGCTTAACTGATACTGTGAGACGTTCCATAATCAGGAATGCCAGAATGTTATTCTGAAACCTTCTCTCGCTGCAGGGCAAGCAATACCCTGGCATGAACGTCACATCATTCACCACACTCCCAGATAGCATCTACAGGTCTCCATATCTCTTTGCCCTCTTTGGGATTTTCTGAACTGTGCTTGTCTTTCCCACTGAATGTTGTTGTCAAGAGCTTCGCGGGATCCTTGCTAGAGATGTGCAGCTATTTGGATGCCATGAAGGGAAGCTTCTTCTCTAGTTACACATTGATTCTGTTTGTCAGCAGCTTGTTAAAGGAGGCATGGCTTTCTCAAGGCTTGCCATACTTGCACCCGAAAACATGTGAACTAAGGAGGAGGTGTTAAGAGGAGAAAGCAAACAGCCTTACCACATAGCATGGTCAAACATCTCCCTGCTCGACGTGATATAAAGTTCTTATTGTAAAATACAACGCTTGGTTTCTGCCAGACATAATAACACCCAAGTAGATTCAAAAGTTACTCATTTGATCTACCTGTCCACAGAACATTCCTTCAGAAGCCTAGAAGGCTATTACACGTTTGTTTGTTTGGTGTGTATATGTGTGTATGAACTTGAAATGACCGTGAATGTTCTGTTTAGGGAGCAATCGCTTCCACCTTAGCTCTCTTCCATGAATCTCATTATTTACCCAATGCTCTGTGTGTGTGTGTGATCATAAGCACTTATTTTTAGCGAAGGCAAGAGTGGCTTAGAAATCCTTGACTATTTTTCCAGGGCATTTTGGGACTTCCTGAACAATTTTACACTGTGCTCCAAGAATGATTTTTAACAATTCCTAGGAAAATTGCCTATTCAACCACTCAAGATGATCTCTTTGTAGATCAACAGAACTCCAAAGCACTAGAAATGCTTCTGTAAACTTTTCCAGATAGTTATGTATCCATGGTTTTTTTCAGAGAACTTCAGATACTAATTTGGAACAAGGCATAAGAGGCCTCTAAAATCTGAAATTCTCATTGGGACAAGGGGAACCAAAGTTTGTGAGATTTCTACAATGAATGGCCCAAAGCAACCTAGATTGTTTAATGAAGATAGCTTTGATTATTGGATTGAAATGACCATATTAAAGGGGCAATTAATACCAGTGGCCCATTGCATGATGATACTGTGCTTATGAAATAAATTTCCATGTTATTCACTCAGACTCTATAAATCAGCATCAATCACATGAAGCTTTGACAATATTCAGTAAGAAAGATATTCAAAACTTCGGAAAATCTGAAAAGAGAATCTGCATTTACCAAACTCTGCATGTGTATGTATGGTTAAAATCTTATGATATCATAAAATCTTGCAAGACTTCAGCATTCAAACATGAAATCACATAAGAAACAAACTTTAAGAAAGAGAACACTGCTGGAGTGAGAATTCTGAAATCTCAACATGCCAATTATTGTCTTTTTTTTTTTAAAGTATTTTGGTACCCAATACATGAGACAAACTTTTGTCGTGATGTTCTCCTTCTGAAAAAGCTGCTGAATCTACCGTATTCATATGTACAGTAGATTCAATACAAATTTGCTAATATAAAAGCTGGATTAATCACGTCGGTGTTGGAATATTCGAACTGCTCAATTTTGTACATGTCCAGTCAAAAGTAACCTCACTAATTTCAAACTTAACTGGGAGCCAGCCATCTTGAATAAATTGATAGCACAGGTTAGTTCTCGAGTTATGATCCCTTACGATCACAATTGAGCCCAAAATTTTCACTGCTAAGTAAGGCAGTTAACTGTGTTTTCCCTCATTTTACAACATTTTATTAAGCAAATCACTGCACTTGTTAAATGATAATCCATTCACGTGATCATTAAGCAAATCCGGCTTCCTAATTGACTTTGCTTAACGGAAGCCACTAGGAAGGTTATAAATGGTGATGGCATGACCCTGGGATCATATATGCCATAAATACATGCCAGTTGCCAAGCATCTGAATTTTGACTGTGTGACCCTGGGGAATGCTGCAACGGTCATAAGTGTGAACATTGGTCGTAAGTCACTTTTTTCAGCGCAGGTGTAACTCCAAATGGTCACTAAATGAATGGTTGTAAATTGAGAACTACCTATATAAATTGCAAATATCAGGCAGGTATCATGATACCTACTGGCAAAGTTCTCTAATCTCAGACACCTGGCATCCTCAGGATTTCTTTCTGAAGGCAATCAGGCTCCTAAACTGGCACACTCCTATTTCTAATGCAACTGAAGCCATGAAATTAAATACTATGGATTATTGTAATTCAGACAGAAAAAGTTGGATTAAACTGTCAGTACGCAGACGCCCCTTGTTATGACTGCTAATTTAATGACTTCTCTGAGGTAACTCCAAATAAATGCAGGGGCACTTTGTGCTATTACCCAGGTTATTATAAGAAGCGCAACCATAGGCGCAATCCACATGCTCATTTGAAAGAAATTTACATTGCAATGATTGGTATGTACATTTGCAGAAACCTGAGTTGGCAAAACATGCATCCTTAATCTCTTAACCTGTTTCACCAGCTAAGGGAAGACAAAAACACAACTGTGCAAGAGGGAGGACAAGGGATTGCTTAATAGTTGCGATTAGCCAAAGGATTGCTTGTAAAAACTGAATTCTCGGTTTCTACCACTACCATGGTACACTAGTAGAAAATGATGTGCTCGAGCAGGAATAGGGCCCCAACTGAGAAACCGTGGAAGAAATATTCCCTTAAAAGCACCTGAAGCAGCCTTGCCCTTTCAGGCATCCGGTATTACCAGACTCCAACATCCAACAGGTTTGGATATGCTTGTTTTGGCTGCTTGTTAAGAGCAATTTTGGAATGAGTAAGTAAAGAAATAATAACTCCCTCACTTTACTACGTTAAATAGTGAGTTTAAGAATGAATTGGATTGCACAACCTGAATTTTCAGCAAGATAAGTGGCACCACTGCTAACGTGTAAACTATCAGGGATGGGTGATACACATCTAGGCCCAAGTTTATGGCTCAACAAATATTTCTTACCAATACCAGTAAGCGGCATTCATGTTTCACTGGGCACTGAAACAATTCAGAACTCTGCTTCTATTTCATTTAGAATTATGTTGGCTAAAGGCTGGATAGCTAACTTTACTGTTTGCAAGCTCCTCCTCCTCCTCATCGCCACCGCCCTCATCACATCATCATCATCGTCATCATCATGAATGCCTTTCATTCAGCAGTGCAAGGCTGCACTTCCTTTTCTCATTACAACACCATGAGATAGATGATCCGGTGACCTTCCATGATTAAGACCGGCCCGGAATATAAGCCTCGCCAGCACCCACCCAACACCTTCACCGCATGCAATACATCCATAGAGAATTAATGCGAGTTTTACTGTGTCCTTTTCCTAAAATCCAAGCCCCGAAGCACTGCTTGCAAGCAGAAGGTCCCACAGACACAAGGAAAGGACACACTGCAGGTTCTCTTCATGACAACGGGGCCAGCTCTTCTGTATCACTTTACCAGCAGCTGCAGCCTCGCCCCCTTCCCTGCCCCCTTATAACAAAATGAATTTCCCTCATGTGTGTACTCTACTTTATTCAGTCTGACAGATACACAATCCTATCCTCCTATCCTCCGGCCATGCTCCACAGTTCTTCAACCTTGCAACCATTACTTGGAATAGAGGGAGACTCCCGCCTGCCTGCAGAGAACAGTCTCTTTAGCCTTAAAGTACTCAAGTCCAGCAAGTCTCTTTTCATCTGATAAAAAGAGGGAAGAGCTAATAATAATAATAATATGACATGCCTCTGGTTCTGCAAAAAAAAAAAAAAAGAAAGTAGGGCACGCTTGAAGGAAAATGGGTCAAGTTCAGCACTGAAGTGTGTGAATGGAGCGGAGATTTAAACAAAAAAACAACAACAACAACCCTTGATACGTAAACAAGCTGAGCAAGACCGAAAGGCATCATGGCGTCCAAAACGTTAGGAGTGTAGTCTTTATCAAATCAAAGGAGATTTCTGCAGATCTGTCTCTTCTTTCCCTTATCGGACGATGTAGGAGGAGAGCCCCTTTCATCTGCAGGGCAAAGAATCAAAGACCTAAGCTGCCATGAGCTGCAGCTCACTTATCAAACATCCTTTTTCCAGGTCATCATTCCTACAATCCTTTTCTTTTATGAAAAGCAGCTAGAGCCCGTAAAGTAAAGCAATTCCTCCCAACCAATTCCTCTAGCAGAAGAGCTGCCTGTTGCGCTGCTGTATTCTGTTACTGCCTGCTTTTCCATCATTTTAACAAGAACATTTATTTTAAAAGAGTAAATATCATGATGAATGCTCAGCCAACTGTTAAGATTCCAGCTGAAGACTCAGAATCGGACAAGAAATTGCATAGCAGTGAGGGGGGGGGGGGAGAAAAGAAGCCCCAAAGTTTTTAACTGATGAGTTGTAGGACATTGCAAATGTAATCAAAAAATATCAAAGGGCCTTGTCTTCTGCCTACTTTTGTTTTATGTGCTGCTATTTTTGCCCTGGTTTAGTAAATTCATACTTTTTTTTTCCTCTCTAACTTTTTTTTTCCATCCGAGTTGTAAATCAGATTGCAAACCGTAGAGCCAAACTTAAGACTTCTGTTTTGTTAAGTACTTACTTATGAATCTATCCTATGAATGGGGTTCTACTCCCAGGATGACTTCCTGGAAAACAGGAGGGAATGTATTAAGAACTATCCTGAACAACAGGACAAGGGTTCCTGGAGGCTGCAAAAGGAACAGGAAATTAGAAAATAAGCAGGGTTTTAAGATTGGGGGAAGAAGAAAGATTACTAACCCGCACTATAGTGCTAACGCTACACAGATAACTGAAAATGCAAAGGATTTGGAAGATCTAAAAGCCAAGGAAGACAGTGAAAATGGGATTAACATGAAATATAAAGAAGACCAAATAAACGACAACAAGTAGAACAAGCAGCTGTGGAATTTGACAATGAAGATACTAGGAGCCGTGGTGGCGCAGGGGTTAGAATGCAGCATTGCAGGCTAATTCAGCTCACTGCCAGGAGTTTGATCCTAACCAGCTCAAGGTTGACTCAGCCGTCCATCCTTCTGAGGTCGGTAAAATGAGGACCCAGATTGTTGGGGGCAATTACGCTGACATTGTGAACCACTTAGAGAGGGCTGTAAACTACCAGGAAACGGTATAGGATGTACCATCAAACAGTAAAGTAACACGCAGTCCAGAAAAATTCTAAAAAGTAGCTCCTGGTAGAGCAACCATTAAAATGGAAAAATTGTTCAAATGCTGTGATGTGCTTATGCCTACAAAGATAAGAATCATGCAAACCATGATATTTTCTGTGACACTATGAAATCAAAGCAGGATAGGCAGAGTATTGGTGTATTTGAAGTATGGTGTTGGAGAGGACTCCACAGAATCCAATGGGTAGTCAAGTCAACCAACCAAATGAGTTATTGAACAAATCAACCCTAACGCAACAAATTACCGTATTTTTCGGAGTATAAGATGCACTATTTCCACCTCCAAAAGTGGGTGGAAATGTCTGTGCATCTTATACAGAGAATGTTGCCGAAGCCCTGCCTACCCCCACCCTTTGGCCTCTGCCTCCCAGCAATTTTCTCCTTGCAGCAAACAGCAAACAGCCTGTTTCAGCTTCAGCACAGCGACGATCAGCTGTTTCAGGCTGCAGGGATTGCCATTGCCTATTGCCGCTTCCGCACACCCCATTTTCAGCCTCTGCATCCCATTTTTGGCCTCCGCGTGCCCCTTTTTCAGCCTCCATGCGCCCCATTTTCCACCCATTCCAATCCCCGTTGCCCGGAACGGGCCGAAAATGGGGCTGAAAACAGGGCACGTGGAGGCAGCAACAGGCGGTGGCAATCAGCTGATCGTCGGGAGGCCGATCCAAGTGACAATCAGCTGCTTGTGCTAATGAGGCTGTGCTGAAGCTGAAACAGGCTGTTTGCTGCAAGGAGGTAAATTGCTGGGAGGCAGGGGCAGAATTTTTCTTTCCTGTTTTCCTCCCCAAAAGCTAGGTGCGTCTTATACTTCGGAGTATCTTATACTCCAAAAATTACGGAATTCTACTTTGTGATCAAAGACTTCCTTCCAGAAGCCACATTCCCTTCCTTAACCTTCCTTTCTCAAACAAAGAATATGCCATTACAAAATATTATGCTCGCATTCTTTTCTAAACAATACAATACAATACCCGCTCCATTCACATACCAAAAGGGATGGCTTCATTCAGATCCAAAAAGGATTGTGCTGTGGTATTTGCATGTCAGCTAGATACAAGAGTAGATCAATTACAATCCTGTTTTAAGATCTCTAAGAAAAGGAAGCTGGTTAAATTATCATGTTTCCTAAATAGAGATGCACATCAGAAAGAGAGAGGCTGCGTCTTGAGGAAAAGCAATTCTTTAACTTAAAATGACAGTAGCTTAAAACGCAGTAGTTTAAAAATAATTTACTCTGATGAATTTTATATGGACTGCTTGCAATAAAACTACAAATCGCGCACATATAAAGAGATCGTACCCTGAGAAAATATGCAGCATTTGTTGCTTTATACAATGTCCTTCACTGTATAAATTCATATACCCTTTCTTTTCCTATTTCCTCTAATATATCGATCCACCTCACTGCAGGTAGTCCTCAACTTACAACTGGTCGCTTAGCCACTGTTCAAAATTATGACAACCTCCCCAAAGCTACTAGTGACCCATTTTCAAAGTTCCAGCATGGTCCCTCCCGGGTCACACGACAGCATTTCAGCTCTCAGCAACCAGCCCACATTTACTGCCTTTTGCAAATGTGACCCCCGCAATCATATGACCACAATTTGCAGCATCTTGCCAGAAACTGGCGTTTCTCTCTAGTTTCTGGCAAAAAAAACCACCCAACAGCGAACAATGGATTCACTTAATGACTACTTCCTTTGCTTAACCATCAAATCAAGTCCGGTCACCTGGTGATCCCCACAGTACGACCATCACAACTTACAACCTTAATTGTCAGGCTCAATTACACTTGTCACTCAAGTATTACCTGTAAACGTTTCATGATCTAATGAAGTCAAACAGCTAAAAGCATATACAGCAATAAACCTGCTGATCTTTCATAAAAGCCACACCTGCTTTTGTTGGAGCAGACGGACAGGCAGATCTTCTGGAAGCAGTCCTTCAAGCTTTGCAGATTTAAACAGACACGGAAGATTTGTGCCGCAAGAATAAAAAAAAAGGAAATACCACGAGCAGAGATCCTGGCTTTAAGCACAGCTCAATCACATGAAATAAAAACATGGGTATAAATGAACTACGCTGCATGCTTTATTCTATATGTATGTTACAATTGAAACGTGAAGTTTCTGCATTTTGCATTAATTTTTGGTATTCGCACCTCATCCCTGCTGCCCAATTGTTGTCCTGAGAAACCGCTGTTAAAAATATAGATATTCAACCCCGATTTAATTCATAAACTGCATGCACTTACTACTGTGTATGTAGTGGTGATAGTAGCAGTAGCTGGTTGAATGAGAAAGGCTGTATGGTTTAATGCAGCGGTACTCTGATGGTGGTATACATATACCATGGTGGGACTCAGAAGCAACACGGGATTAGAAGCTGAACCTTTTAAGGGTTCTTTTAAAAAAACATAAGTAATTCACATATTTAAATACCATTCTTGGAAAACCAGGTCTTTTTGTTTCTGGCATTATGGAATCTAAGTTCTTCAATAAGGTGATTGGTGGGTGGGATTTAAGTTTCAAAAGGACAAAGTCCCTGATCACCTGGAGACTACTTGCTCCAATCAGATGCTTTTCTACATCGGTAATTCTCCACCTTAACAACTTTAAGATGTGTGAACTTCAACTCCCAGAATTCCCTAGCCAGTATAGAGAATTCTGAGAATTGAAGTCCACACAGCTTAAACTGCAGGATAGACACACACTGTCCTGGATTTGGAGGAGGGGGGAGCCTCATGAATAAGCTCCAGTGTATTATGAAATGGATGAACTCAGCTTTTGAACAGGTTTGACAGTTGACCTCCACAAATAATTTCCAGAGAAGGTAATGGCTTTTAAAAATGTACAATCTTAAAGAAACACACACCCCCTCTTCCCCATAATTCTTCTGAAGACCTCATGCTAGTTAATACAAAAAGCCTTCTTCGCCACTGAAAATGCATTTTCATTTTAAATATATAAAATTTCATACTTTTTTTTATTGGGAGACATTCTGCCATAATTATCTTGGTAAATTAAAAACAAAATGAATTAAAATCTCACGGTCTGGAAATGTCCCAGGTGCTACTTTCATAGTTTTAGTTTTCTTAACAGATCAGGAATCTTTTCACAAAGCCTTCTTGCTGAAGGAGATTTGTGGCTTTCCAAACACATCATTCTGGATGACTCTGCATTCCATTTTACAAAGCTATTTTGTTGCTGTTTTTCCCAGGGTATTTTTCCATTCAGCTTTATGAACTCATTACATCATCTTTAGCCAAATTTATACTTTGTGATAATGGCTGCACATGCAGGAAATTATAAATAATAATTTCTGGCTAATCAGCAAATTATACCATGTAGACATACAGCTTCCTCATATAATCACAATAAAGCTACAAATTTGGTCTCTCTCTCTCTCTCTCTCTCTCTCTCCCCCCTCTCTCTCTCTGTGCCTGTGCATACACGGACTTTTCCATTGAGAAAAAAACCCCTCAAGGTTGCATCATCATTAAAACAACATAGGGAAATAAAAATAAAAATACAGAATGAACCAATATAAAAACATACAGGTAGTCCTTGTCCCGTTAGCACAATTGAGCCCAAGATGTATGTTGCTAAGTGAAGCATTTGCTAAGTGAGTTTCGCTTCATTTTACACCCTTTCTTGCCAGAGTTGTGAAGTGAATCACTGCATTTAAGTTGTTAAATGAATCTGGCTTCCCCACTGACTTTCTTATCAGAAGGTCACAAAAGGTGATCGCATGACCTCGAGAGACTGCAACCGTCATAAGCATGAGTCAGTTGACAAGTGTCTGAATTTTGATCACGTTACCATGGAGATGCTGCAACGGTCGTAAGTGAGAAAAATGGTCATAAATCACCTTTTTCAGTGCCGTTGTAACTTCAAACGATCACTAAATAAACTGTTGTTAAGTCCAAGACTACCTGCATAAGGTAAAAGTATATATTGTATTTATCTGACTATATTTCTCAACACAGCTAGTACTTTAACAGGTAAATATCAGACTTCAGTTCTTGATTTCCAGAACCTCTGTCTTATCTGTATTTAAGTTTGTTTTCACTCACAAAGTTTGTTAATGGAACTTAACCAACATTCAAGAACCTGGATTGCTTCCCTGAAGTTATCAGTCTGTAGATCAGGGGCGTCAAACTCACGGCGTCATGGCGGCGTCACATGACGTATCGGGACTTTTTTCTCCTTCGCTAAACCAGGCGGGGTTGGGGCCAGCACGTGACGCATCCTGCCCGCGGGCCACGAGTTTGACACCCCCGCCATAGTTGGTATCTGACTCCAAAATTCCAGATGATTGGCTTCATAGAGATGAACGGAAGAAACAATAAGAAGAAACTCTATGGAACCCCCCACAGGTCAAAGCCCCCTTGTTGAACTGTCATCTTTAAGGGGAATATTATTTCACATATAGTATACACTATTTGAAAGGGCAAGGCTGCCTTAGATGGTTTTAAGGAAGTGTTTCTTCCACAAATATTTCTTATATATAGATTATTCCTCAACACAACTGATACTTTGACACACATCACCTTCTGGACCCAACCCAACAAGAAGCAACGGAACCACTGCAAACAGAGACCAAAAGGACCAATTGTTGTGGATGTTTCAGAAGGATATCGGACTGTCCTCTCCTCCATCCAGCTTCGATCAGTGGCTGCTTTGGACATCTCACAATAATTCACAGAGCAGCGTTATATGAATTAGCCCAAGGAAATTGAACCTGTGCTCTTCACTGCCACGTGTTTAATTAATTAATCATCAGGTTTGTGAAGCTGCTAGTAATTTGTACTTCCATGTTTTGATTAATGATGATTTAATATTACAACAAAGCTTAAATTGTGCTTAATTTTAATTAGGATTGGCTGACATTTCCATGGTTTGAAGCTGATTTGTCTCAAGTAAACATGACTGTAGATTAAGCAGAGTCTGTCAGATCTGGAAAATGATGAATTGAACAAAATTTGAAAAGGAACCCATATTTTGAAGCTTCCCTCTCTCATGCTAGAAAAGGGAGGGAGTATGTGCAAGGCTCAGATGACCTTGTTCCTATTATTATAAGGCACAGTTTTAGCAGGTGTCTGAATACAATGTGCAATTTTATATTATGAATGGAATTTCAGACAGTCTATTTGTTTTAACCAAGCAAATCTTCATAACAAAGGGAATAACTGTTAAATGTGTAACTGGATTTTTGCAGAATTAGAGATTTGGAGCCAGATAGATTTTATTTAAGAGCCAGTTGTGGTGAGGTGATGAAGATACTAGGATAAAAAAAATGGAAGAGCCAGCTGAGCAACTTTGGGCAAGTTGTTCTCTCTTATGAAGAAGGCACAGGCAAGCCACTTCCCAAAAATGCTGTCAGGAAAAATGTAGAGACTAATCCAGGCAATTGTCAGGAGTCAACAGATACATATAGACAAATATATATGATATGACACAATGGAATATAATACAATACACACACAAGGAGGAAGAGAGGAGGGGAGAGGGAGGGAAGGAGAGAGAGAGAGACACCTCCCTCTATTAAAAATACTAATAGTGATTTAATAAATTTGCAATCTTATTTCTGAGACAAAACGATCTACAATTTGAATGAATGTAAAATAATATTAATTGGCAAATAAATAAAAGTTCATGTTTTAAATAATCACCCAATCCTCCTCCCCACAAAATGTATGGATTAATATGAGTTTTCAGTTTGAGAAATTGTTCAACCTTGAACTATCTAAGAGCTGTACTAAATAATACAATTGCTTTGGAAGCGTGCAGTGGGAAATTCCCTTTATTACATTTACTGATTCAGAAGACAGTTTTTCCAAGTTTGAACTCAACCCTATGCTTCCACACTTCTCTTTTAGAAATCAAATGAAATACTGATGCCAACAGTTAAGAACAATGAGCTCAACGAACAAGCAGCTACTCATCTTAAAATAAAAAGATAATTTAACCTGTCAGAGACATTTACAAGTTGGGGAGGCCCCCCAAGAATTTGGGTAATTATGGGACATTGCTATTTTTTTATTTTACGATTTTTGGCACACATACTGCTAGGTGCCAAAATTCCATAATTGAAAAGGAAAAATGGCCTGATAGAACAACATAACAGAAATTATTTTGGCTTATGGGGATGTACTGATCCATAGGACCTATTTGAATATTTAAAAATCAGAACCCAAAACTATGTGCGCCAAGTACTATTGATTTGACAAAAATAACTTTGGATCCTAAGATTCAAGTAGAACCTATTTTTCCCTATCACATTAGGAGGCAAAGAAAACTTTATTTTCCATTTACTTACATACACATACACACACACACACACACAGATGTAAGCGTGTGTGCATATGTGTGTGTGTGTATGTACACATATTGTATAGAAAAAGAGGGGGGGGGTCAACATTGTGTGTTTACCACATGACTTTTAGATATTGCCTGCAAATTTCCTCAACTTGATTAGTGCAGGCAACTCATCCTAGGCGATCAAAATAGACTCTCTCAGTCTTAAATTTGGAAAGAAGCTTAAAAGAAGCTTCCTATAACTCCTCAAGCTCTCGGTGACAGAAACAGATGCCTTTAGCTGACTCTGAAGAAAAAGAGAGAAGTTGATCAGTCACAACTGTACAAAAAGTGCATTCCCTACAGCTTTTGCAAGTTTGTTAAAGGTTTAAAGGCCTCAAAGGTTCTTCCCTTCTAAATAAAGAATTAGGAAATGTGCCATATAATCCCCCGACGTCTTCACTGGATAATGGTTGTTTTGTAAGTTGTTCATTTACAAGGTTTTAAAAAATGACTTTAAAAGCTGTTCTCATATTACTCCTCCAAGTATATCCCAAACACCATAAAATCACCAAGCAACCAAAGAAGGTCTTAGTTACCAGCAAGACAGAAGTAACAGATGAATCTGACTGAACTCAGAATGAGAGAGGAAGGCTCCCGAATATATATTTTCAGCACGAAGAGGCAAGGAAGAACCTTCATCTTTGAACAGGTGAATATTATGCCCATACAAATAACTACATGAAATGTTTTTATCGTGTTTCTTTGAAAATGAAATCTTTTACAACTCATACCTATAAGCCTGTTACTCACACAATTGTTCCATAGCTTTTTTCTTATTTGGTTACTTGGCATTCTTCCGATTTTGCTCCTGTTTTTATATTAGGTCCACCCTTTTTATCCTTTGAAGGATATACATCTGGTATAAAGTTATTTAAGGTTACAACATTTTAGTGTAAAAGTTGCAGCTTTAGGCAACATAGGCAGTTCAACTGTAGGCAATTCAACTGATATACAAAGACACCTCTACTGTGTGCCTACATTTAAACAGAAACGGTTTCTGAAAGACTTTGTAAATTTAGCAGTATTTAGTTCACTAGTGATCCATCAAAGGCAAAATTCAGTGCAATTCACAGTCATTCTGCAAACAAGGGGTTAATGCAGTGCACCTTTAACAGTTATTTTAAGCAAATGCAATGCTGAAATGCCTATCGAACCTGTCCTCCCTTTTAAACAAACTGGATAAGGACGGAAATTGAAAAGCTTAAAAGCTTTTATCTTGCACTGCAATTAATCTTAATAAAAGGATCGCTTTTTTTACTCAATGGATTTCTACCACAGAGGACCTCAATTTTAATAAGGAAGTCCTGCAATCTAATGTTTAAAGTCCAGCTCTGCTTCAGGCAGAACAAGGCAAATATTGTTTTTATGGAGCCGTGCACCTATCAGATGGCTCTAGACAAATCTGGTTATGCCTATTCTGTAGCCTGAGTATGTTTATTCAAAATTCACTGTTGTCAAGGAGACTTGCTCCCCTGGTACTTCACCTTGAGAGTCCCTCACCTGTAAAGGTGAAAAAAAATAGCTCCCAATCCCAAAATTAAATTTCATGAATACCTGCTCTCCCATTTAGCAAATTCCTATATGTAGCTGTGAGAACTTAGATACATATATTGATTTGTATCCTACAAACAAGGAGTTTCTCTTTTCCCAAATTTAGCACAACCAAATTGAAAGGACTGTGTCATCCATCACCCATCCCTGCTGTTTAAAATAACTACATGGCCAATTTGATTTTGCACATTCAACTTTCCACATGATCATAAAAATGCAATGGAGAGGTTATATTTTATGGTTTTTTGGCCCTAATATTTTTTTTCAATTATGTTCAGTTATAATTAGAAAGTCTCTTGCAATTTTTATAATATAATGGGTTGGATTCAAATGTTTTTCTATCTCCATTTACACTAATGGGCACCCTGGCACCAATTTCTCCCATGTTCCCACAATACTGCCCTTATCTTTCCCCTAGTACAAGAGTAACACAGCCTGAAGTAAGTCAGTAGAAAAGTAGTATTTCCCCCGATTCCAAGACAATGCAACGAGAGTCTCAATATACATAGAAATCTACTGTGTTTTGCCAGGCAGTGACTTGAAAGGGTGTGATCACAACTTTATTGGGTATTTCAGGTTGGTCCAGGTACACTACTTCCTCTCTGATCTCTAGTCAACCTCTTCTGATATTATTCTGCTCTTCTCTGCCTAAACAGCTGAATAAAAAGATTCAATCAGAATAGAGCTGGAAGGGACCTTGGAGATCTTTTAATCCAACCCCCTGCTCAAGCAGGAGATTCTATACCATTTCAGACAAGTGACTGCCCAGTCTTTCCTTAAAAACTTCCAGTGATGAAGCACCTACAACTTCTGAAGGCAAACTGTTCCACTGGTTAATTGTCCTCACTGTTAGGAAGTTTCTCCTTAGTTCCAGGTTGCTTCTCTCCTTGATTAGTTTCCATCCATGATTTCTTCTCTTGCCTTCAGGGGCTTTGGAGAATAATTTGACCCCCTCTTCTTTGGGGCACCCCCTCAAATACTGGAATACTGCTATCATGCCAACCCTGATGTTTCTTTCCTCAATCAATGCTAAATGGCAACTGAGCATGCACGAAAGGGTGCGACCTCTGGTTCTTCATGGGCCTTTCTCTCTAATGACATTTAGATACCGCAGCCGTGAATGATTGGCTATGGGGTGCAGTTTTGCTGAAAACCAGAAGTTTTTGTTACACAGGTAGCTGTGTTGACAAATGCTCGAAGTGTGACCGCACGACCACAGGGGGTTGCGACCATCAAAACGTCCGACCCAGGTCATAAGTCCCCTTTTATTCAGGTAGGTCATAACTCTTGAGTAGTGGCAAGCGATTTGTCGTAAGTGGAGGACTACCTGTAACCTCATCAAGAGCACTGATGATGTTACCTAGTCAGGATCGCGAAACATCGGCAAGAAAACCACCAGGCCCGGAGAGCACCAAGTTCAACCCTAAAACATAAATATTTTATCTTCTATTGGAGATCCAGGTGTTTTCTAAGAATGTTTCCCTTTGATCGTGTCCCGCTTTGAAAACTCGTCTTTTGCGAAATGCTCTCCGAGGCGTTCAGGCAATTGCCACCCTCATCACAAAGCTGCACTCACAAGAGACACACCCACCACCGCCTTAGAAAGCACCACCGCGGTTCAGGCGAGATCAAAGACCCCTTTCCAGGGGTCTGCGTAAAAATAATAAGAGAGAACGACTGTTTTCCAGGCTTCAGTGGAGAAACCCATTTAATTCTGATTCTTATTCTTCATTCTTATCAATATGGGAAATTATAATCCGAAGCATGCAAAGGGCAAAAGGTTTCCACCTCGGTTAATATTGAACGACCTCAGTTCAGCCGGGTAGCTAAATCGGTCTTTGGCGATAAAAGGAAGTCCTCGACTTACAACCATTTGTTGAGGGACCGTTCAGAGTCGCAAAGGCACTGAAAAGAGCGACTTATGACCATTTCCCCACTTACGACGGTGGCAGCATCCCCGCGGCCACGGGATCCAAATTAGAGTTACTGGCAACCGGATTGTACAGGCAGCCCTCGACATAACGACCGCCATTGAGCCCCAAATTCCCACTGTTAAGCGAGACATTTCTTTTGGTGAATTTTGCCCCATTTTACGACCTTCCATGCCACCGTTGTTGGGTGAATCACTGGAGCTGATTCAGTTAGTAAGGCGGTCATTAAGTGAACCCGGCTTCTCCGTCGACTTTGCTTGTCAGGTGGTCGCAAAAGGGGATCGCGTGACCTTGGGACATAGCAACGGTCATAAGTGTGAGTCAGTTTCCAAGCATTTGAATTTTGGGGGATGCTGGAAATGTCGTTCACTGTGAAAAAGGGTCATAAGTCACTTTTTCCAGTGCCGCTGTAACTTTGAGGAGTCACTAAGCGAAATGTTGTAAGTCGAGGACCTGTATTTATGACGGTTGCACTGCCCAGAGGTCATGTGATCAGCATTGTAACCTTCCCAGCCGGCTTCCAACAAGCCAAGTCAATGGGAGAAAGACTGGTTCGCTTAATGACCGAGTGATTCGCTTAACAACTGCAGTGGCTCGCTTCACATCCGTGGCAAGAAAGGTCGTAAAATGGGGCAGAACTCACTCAGCAACGGAAACCTTGGGCTCATTTGGGGTCGTTCAAAGACCACCTGTATGAAGTATTTAATTTGGAAGTTTTTCCAAGCAAGTCAGGAGCTCTGTGCAGGTAAGTCCTCGACTTATCACAGTTCGTTTAGTGACTGTCTGAAGTTGCAGCGGCACTGAGAAAAGCGACTTATGAATGCTTTTCACACTTACAACGGTTGAAGTGCCCCCCGCGGGTCACGTGATCAAAATTCAGGCGCTCGGCCACTGACTCGCATTTATGACGGTGGCATTATCCCAGGGTCACGGGATCCCCTTTTGCGACCTTCTGACCAGCAAAGTCAGTGGGGAAGCCAGATTCCCTTTAACAACCGTAGGACTAGCTGAAGAACTGCGGCGACTCCCTCAACAACTGTGGGCAAGAAAGGTCGTAAAAAGGGGACAAAACTGACTTCACGACTGTCTCGCTTCGCGGCAGAAAATCTGGGGCTCCGTTGTTGTAGTCTTAAGTCGAGGACTGCCTGCGCGCCTTGTGTTGGAGGCACCCGACAATCTGGACCGGAGATCCAGAAAGGTCCCCGACTGGGAAACTGAGGACAGAGCGAGAACCTTTCTCTCCAAAAATCTCCAAGCCAACGGGGTCATTATCCCCGTCACTCAACGTAGCAGGTGGAAATTGCAGTCCCAGCATCGCAGTACAGGTTGTCCTTGACTTCCAACCGTTTCTTTAGTGACCGTTCCAAGATTAACAAGGGCGCTAAAAAAAAAGGGACCTTATAATCCAGGCCTTGCGCATGCGCACACAAGGACTGCGGTCCCAGCATCCCTAGGGTCACGGGACCGAAATTCAACCTGCTTAGCAACCGGCGTGTATTTACGATGGTTGCAGCTTCCCAGGGTCCTGTGGCAAACTCCACGGAAGCAGGACTCGCTTAATGACCTCGTGATTCGCTTCATGACTGCACCGATTCCCCTTGTCAACCGTGGTTTAAAACAAAGAAAAAAAACGAAAGAAAGCCTTCAAATCCGGCGCGAGTCACTTAACTGCCTTGCTTAGCCATGGAAATTCTGATCCGAATGACAGTCATAAACCAAGGACTAATGACCGGGATATACCGAACAGTAGGAAGAGTGGGGCTTTCTCATTCTACCCATTAAATCGCCGACTTAGACCGATGACAGTAGGCCCTCCTTCCACCGGCCTGACCCAATGGCCTGATCTCCAAGGAGAGGTTGGATGAGGTACCCCGAAATAACAAGCAAGCAACTTAAGAGGGAGTTGGAAGCAGTGGTTCAGGGCCTGGGTAAGAGAGTTAAACAGAATAGAGCCCTCTGTTTATGATGAA
>JANHFL010001838.1:0-39917 GCA_032468155.1 Oxyrhabdium leporinum
GTCAACTCCCAGAATTCCCCAGCCAGCAACGCAAAGCTGGAGAATTCTGGGAGTTGAAGTCCACCCATCTTCAAAGGGCCAAGGTTGAGAAACACTGCTCTAGGAGATGTTTGGGTCACAGTATAATCAGATATAAAAATATATATGTCAAGTTAAGATGTTAAGATGGAGACTTCCCCAAGACCCCACTTTAACTCTAAGAGTTCCTGGCATTGCAAAGGCTTGAAAGGTGGTGCTAGGTTTACTGACCAAACAGCTTTCTGAGTTGCAGAGTGTTAAACAGTGGACTATCTGTGAAGAACTAGATTGTCAAAACAGCCTTTCCTAATGTGATATCCTCCCTGTCTATGCAAGAGTTGATAGCGCCATGCTGAAAATGTGTGGAGAAAATCAGACAATCATCGTCCATTATTTATATTTCCTATGTTGTAGCACAGAGAGAGGACCAGAGGTGCAGAGGGAACATAGAATAACAGCATTGGAAGGGACCTTGGAGGTCTTCTAATCCAACCTCCTGCTCAGGCAGGAAACCCTATACCATTCCAGACAGATGGTTGTCCAATCTTTTCTTAAAAACCTCCAGTGATGGAGCACCCACAACTTCAGGAGACAAGCTGTTCCACTGATTAGCTTGTTCTCACTGATAGAAAATTTCTCCTTAGTTTTAGGTTGGATCTTTCATTAATGATAATTTTGAATGGTTGCAGAATGAATGGACATAAGCCAAATACTGCCTGTATATGTCTTGTGTGCTTTTTCTTTCAGCTTTCTTCTTTTATAATTTGTGCATTAAATATCTCACAAATGAGAAAAGGCTTAGTAACTTGGTTCTAAAAATACACCCATCATTTATCTCTGAATTGGCATATTTTGGATTACAACATTAGTTTCTTATTTTTCATAATGTTTTTTCAAGGCAAGAATAGAATGGAATGGGATGGGATGGGAATCGAATGTAGAATGGAATGGAATGAGAATGAGAACAGAACAGAATAAAATATAACAGAATATAACAGAATAGAATAGAATAATAGGGTTGGAAGGGACCTTGGAGGTCTTCTAGTCCAACCCCCTGCTTAGGAAGAAAACCCTATACCATTTCAGACAAATGGAAGTAGGATCAAAAAGTTGGTATGATTGTGCCATTGAAGACTTGCCCCTTTTACATGTGATGCATGCATGCAAATAAATTGGGGCTTCAATCAAGAAGTTACAGTAGCCATCTTGGCCACCACCCCCCCCTGCCGAAAATTGGAAAATGATAAGGCTCTCAGGAACTAAGATTTTCAACTTGATGCCGGGTTAAAATAAATCATCTTAATACACAAAATCATCCAATTTTTCTTAAAACTTTCCACCCTTTCACTTACAGAATCGTGTATGTGGGAAGTTGCTTTATATTTGTTCCCACAGTTATGAGTCTAATTGCCCCATAAGCATTTTTAAAAATTATTTTGAGATGGAAAGTTACATTTTATCCTGTAAAAAGCACTTTTCTACCCTTGGGAAAATAAAAGTGCTATAAAATATTTCCACAATGTTTAGAATACTACAAAACGATAGCAAGATGTTCAAATGTCCAAATTCAATGATGATAGAAAATTTTACATTTAAAAAAAAGATGGGGGGGAGAACCATCTATTTGACATTTTTCATTTTCACATTGACTTTTTGTTGTAACATTAATGAGCAGGGGCTGCAAAAACAGTGGGACAGACCAGAAATCTGTTTTTATTTCTTTACTGTCTGAGTAAAGAGCCCAGCTGCATAAATATATTACACAAATGCATGTTGGAAAAAAAAACAACTACCTGGGAATCAGGCTTTTACCAATTCAGGGACAATCTCTTGGGTATTGCCTTTGTTGCTTTCAGAAAAAAAAATTCCCATTAATGCTGAAATTAACAACAGTGGTTTTATTTTGGATAACAATTTATACATGATTTAATCTCGAAAACCAAGATTAAAACATAATCTTCTATTTTAGACATAATGGGAAATTCTTTTTTTATAAAGTTATCAGGCTCACAAGCACCAAAGTCAGCTGGGGACAAGAACGCTGGTCCTGGACAGGATATTTAATTCTCGGTTTAATAAATCACCCAGCAGATAGAGTTGTTGTTTTTGGTTCATTGCACTGGTGACACTTCTGCAATTTTTAGATGCAGCATTCCAGAAATGTTAATACAGATAATGCTAAATTCCAATGTATTTTTGAATCACAAATGATAAACCTTTAAAAAAAAACCTGAAAACGGATTTCAACAGGATCTCACACTATGTATCCATGAAATCAGATCACAATACAATAATTGCTGGGGCTTTTATAAAAACTGCAGGGACAGAAGTTGTTCTGCTGGGCTCTGAGAGATAATACCATGCAAGGTAAATTAGTGTATTCCTACTGTAACGTTTTAACTGTTATATGAATTTTTATTGTGGCTTACTATCTTTTGTTTTATGATTTTAAACCAATAGGAGTCATAACATTTTTGTGACATATAAACGAGAAAAGTAAATAAATGTACTACCTTTGACTTTTGAAGGGATCATAGTATACTTTTGCTAATCCATTTCCTGTTCCAACCATGATTTGATTCAGTTTAGGATGCCAGAGACATCGGACGACACTCTGCAAAGTGAGATGACAATGGAAATCAACAGAAGATCTGGACACACGGGTTTTAAATTCCAATACAACAGACTGGGTATTCTGCAGCCCATGAGCCTGTCTGGCCTGCGGGGGCAGGCAATGGCAGGGGGCAGGGTAGCAACAGGGGCAGGGAGGCAGGGCAGCATCAGCAGCATGTGGGGCAGTAGTGGTCTTCCACAACAGGCCCAGTTTCTCATGCAGCCCCTTGGAAAAAATCAACTGCCCAGCCTTGCAATTAAAACTTAGCACAGTTGAGGCCTCCTTAATCTCCAGTTGGAATTATTTCCATGAGGAAATGACTACAACAAAGAATTCTGACTTCCATACCACACTAATGAATATTAGCAGGTTGGGATACATCCAGCTAGATGTTTTCTCCAGTATGCAAGGGGGATTAGTCTGTAAAAGTAGGGTCGTTCGTCAAATAGCCTAGTCCAGAACAGTTTAGGACCTTAATAATACAATGGCGACAGCATGAAAATGGCTGCCACTGCATAACCTTCAGCAAATGCCACAGGGAAATCTGAGCATAGTGATTGGCACTACTTTCAGCCTGCATTTGCACATATACAAAGCATAAGTCCTATAATGTTATTTAGGAAGATAGAGAATATAGATTTAGTTATCAGGTTCATTTGTATCTGGGCTCTTAACAGTGAAGAATTTCCTCTTAGTGAAGACAGAATTGATCAGTTTAGTTACGAGGTACAAGAACAATTATACAGGTATTGAAGATAAGATGCATTTCTGCTTGATTGTATTATGCATGTATTTTTGTAAGTATGAATGGGCATATTTCCTTGTGTTCCTTTTCTTCATTATGTTTTGTTTTATTTGTTTTGCTATTTTGTTTTTGTAAATAGGGCAGAAGCATTTTGCCCAAACTTGGCATATTATTTATCAAAACAAGGTTGAGGAGAAAAATATGATTCTTACATCTGAAATGATTGCTTCTGATTTCCTGTTTATTTTATTTATGTGCATTTAGAATTTAAATTTGCCACATTTCCTGGCTGGGCACAACATAAATGTTTTGATATACAAACTGAATAACAAGTATAAATAAACAATAAAAAAGCTAAATAGATCTTTATTGCATTCTTGCCATTTGTCTCTTTCTCATCCCTTATACTTCTTTTAAACCATTGTTAATATTTATCAGGACAGCCACTTTGGTGTAGTGGTTAAGGCATCTGGCTCAAAACTGAGAGACTGGGAATTTAGTCCCGACTTAGGCACTAAGTCAGCTGGGTGACGTTGGCCAGTCTCTCCCTCTCAGCCCTAGGAAAGAAGCAATGGCAAGCTTCTTCTGAAATCTTGCCAGGAAAAGTGCAGGAACTTGGCTAAGCAGTCACCAGGAATCAAACATCTACTTGAAGGATTCCCCCCCACCAAAGAAAATCAACATAAATTTTGTAAATAGATATAAGACTAGTGCTTCTATATCATGTAAAAATGAAAAAAATATAGCATAACCTATACAGTGGTACCTCATCATTAATTGATTCCAGGAGGTGTGATGAGTACCAAAAATGATGAGTACCAAACAAATTTTCCCCATGAGGAATAATATAGTGAGTCACAAAGCAGCCGACATTGATGAGTTCTAGCTTGTGCATTGAATACCAAACAAACAATAAGTACCGGAACAAAATTTTAATGTCAAAATGTGTTTAATACCAAATTCAATGAGTTTCAAAGCAGTTGAGTACCAAGGTACCACTGTATGTCATCAATATTGTTTAATTCAGGATTGTCAATTAAAATCTTTGAATAAAAGACTTCAACAGATGCTAGTAACAAAACTACTTATCTTGAGATTTTTTTAAAAAAATATCTAAACTGTCATTCTTTTCCTTGAGCTGGGGTCTCATTTATGTCTTTTTGTAAGGTTGAATTAAATGCTTTGCTTTCTTCGTTTTTATATTTTACAAGAAAGCTCCAAATGAGACAGCTGTTGCTTATATTTCAACTGCACCCAAGAGACAATTAGCTGAGTCAGAGTTGTTGCAAGTGCTATAATTAAAAGCCAGTTATAAGATTTGAAACACGTCTTCAATCAGATTTTGCTTCTTGCCCAAAGTCAACACACAGAGGCAATTTTTTGCATTTTGTTTTCACAAAGCAGCACAGTCTTGAGCTAACTCTTGCCCCTGCTTCTTAAGTTTCTGAAGTTGAAAATTCTCATCTTTGACTAAAGGATTTGTGAAAAACATCACTGATATTTGAAGGTAAAATGTAAAACTTGGTAACTTTAGAAATGCACATTTCTTTAAAAGCCTTTTACCAGTATCTTTAGAGAATGCAAAAGGTAATTCTTACATTTGAAGGTAAGTTTGCAAACTAAGTTAACTGATTATGGGCTATCAACTTGGTGTCGGCTGTTAGCTAGTCATATAGACCTTCTCCAAGATAATCTATCCTCAGTCTGGCTGTTCAGATCTCCCAGTAAGATACCCATCACCATTATAATTAGATCCATTCATCTTACTTCTAGCAATTCTCTCCTTATCTCTCCTGCCACATTTCCCTGCATTGTGGACTTTATAAAGGAGCTGGTTCTTCACATAATAAATCCAAAATTTTACCATCTAAACCTGCTCACTTCTCCCTCAAGTGAGAATTCTGGATTGATTTGTTCTGCAATTCATGTATTTATTTTTCTTGATTTTTCTCCCAAGATTCTTCTCCTACAAAAGTTCAAAAGCATAAATACTCCTTCTGTCTTGCTTCTTCAAATTGCATACAGCGTGCAAAATTCTGATTTTGTTAGGCAAAGGCAGGTCACAGCATCTGAAAATATTTTCCAAGACAGTCATGTATACCCTAAGAAGTGCTAGTCTTCAGGGTATTTCTTGACTCTACTTGCAGAAAACATTGAGTCCAAGAAAATCCTCAAGCGTGAGTAAACAGCCAATGCCTTTTGGGGGTGAGTGGCCCTGCCCAAAGTATCTACTAGGATTGGTGCTATTAGCGTGTCATACAGTCTCTTGATGAACAACTGCTTTGTTTTGACAGGAATTAAAACTTGTTTTGCCCCATAGCCTCCAAGCACCAATTCAGAACTTCTATGGCATCTCTGGCATAGTCTGAAGTTGTAATGTAAAGCTGAGCAACATTAATATATTGATAACACCTCATCCCAAACTGATGGATGGAACACTGAGTCTTGAGGAAATCTCCAAATGGAGCAAGGGCTCAGGTGTTTCTAAGCACCACCATCTGGGTAGGTAGGAAGAGAACCGTTATAAAATGAAGCTGGTGACCACCCAACTCTTGTAGTTACATTAGAAGGATTCTGTTGTCAATGGTACTGAATGCTACCAAGAAATTTAATAAATACAAAAGGGACCCACCAAACCATCTAGGTCTCAGTGTCACCCAACAGCATGACTAGTGTTGTTTCTGTCCCAGGGCCAAGCTTGAATTTGATATTCTGTTTTTTTCAAGGGCCTTCTATAGCCGGCTCCCCATTATTTTCTCAACAACCTTTCCCAAGAAGGACATTTGGAGACTGGATGAAAATTTTCAAGGTAGGTAGCTTAATATCTTCCATAACTACAGTGTTATCTCCCAGAACCAACTGCTCACCTGGCCACATGTAGGCATATATTTTTGATATATTTCTCTCTTGAGATTCAAGGATATATCAAGTTTGGTGGCAGAGGTGAAGCTTTCCATTTCCTCAGACTCCACAAGTTCAACAAAATTCCAGATTATCACACATGATGTCACCTCTTTTACCACAGTGTCTAACAGATGTCTAAACCTTAAACAGATAAGAACATCTTTATCTGTAAAACAACTTGCAAACTCATTTATACAGAGATGCGAAGCGGGAATCTTTGCATACAATAAGCAGGCTGTAGGATGCTTCACTGCTCTTATCAGCATAGTGTAAGTTTGCACATAAATATTACCAGCTGCTTCTTAAAAACAGATCAACTGAAGGAATTGATTTGCAAGTCTGCTAGCAACAGAAAACGATACTAACCCTAAACAGAAAATAACTTATATATAATAAGGATCAAACCAAGTTGACACATTAAATGTGCATTCCTTCTGACATTGTGTTATTTTACTTCTAAAAGCCATAGGAAGCTACGGGGGAAACAGCAGAATCAACACTGTAAAATGCAGAAAAAGGAAAATAGCTTTTCCCTCTGTAACACAATAAAACTGCACCAGCATGTAGATTATTTTTTACTTGGGGTGGGGTGGGTGGTGGAATTGTCATTGGAGACAGTCACGCACATTCAGAAAGCATCCTTCCAAGAAAGGCTGGCATAAATTTAGTCCTCAGTGCTTTGCACAAGCCTAAAAGCAAAACCACTTACTTTTATTTTTCATATTTATTGGCTTCCACTTCACTTTTTAGTTTCACATTAGAAAATAAACTGTCAAGTAATAGTTCATGATTACCCTGGAAATCCAATTTAAATTAATTTAATGCTAAATTATAGGGAGAAAGCAACGTATATGTTTGGCGCTGATAGAAAGGAGTGCTGGAGTGTTGATAGAAGAGAGGCAAAGATGGGGAAAGAAAACCCCGGGCATATAGAAAAGATTAAGCAATGGCTGAGGCAACAAATGGTTTGCACGTAAAATGTCTCTAGTATTTCCAGTTCTAAAGGATCCTATACGATGAATGTGGGTAACATTTTGATTGCTGGTGATTCATTATTGGGGGTGGGGGCTGGAGAGAACAAGATAGTTTGGGAATTATTTTAGTGTCCTTTTCTCCTGTATGGATTATATAATAATTGTATTGGCTGTGTTCATCAAGAGAGTCTTTGGCCGGCAAAGTGCTGCAGGAGGCCGTAGAGGTTGAAAATGGGGCGCACATGGCCCTCCGCTTCCCTCGTTTGACTGCCAGAAGCACCACAGGCAGGTACTTTGCTATTTCCAGGCCGGCCCTACGGGCCAGGTTTAAGCACCTTGCGGGCCTGATTCGGCCTACGGGCCACGAGTTTGACACCCCTGTTCTAGTTGAGGGGAAAAAGGAGCAGAAGGGTAAAAAATTTCTCTGCACGTCAGCCATAGAAAACCCATGCGAACAATAAACAAAACCAGCAGTGGGAAACATGGATTCATCCATATTTATAAACCAGAAATCACTGCTGCAGTCATTTCATCCAATTTTGTTTTTTGATTTGCAATGAAAGCACAACAACAGTATGAAGAACTACAGCCTTTCATTAAATTTGTTTGCCTTTCTAACAAATGTCTTGATTCTTTTAAGATGGCAATCAATTTTGCCAGTTCTTCCACTAAGTCATACGAATGGTACAAAGTGACTGGCTTATTGGTTCAAATAAATGACGCCTTCTCTATAAGGGGTTTACGATTGAGATTTAAAGCTGCCAAAGCTATTTATTTTGGGGGGATGTGTTTTTAAGACTTCTCTCTCTCTGTCACACTTATACGTTTGGCCTCGGTCCAGGTCAGGTAAACAGTCTGAAGATCTAAATCGTTGCTGAAGTACACAAAATACATAGCTCAGCGCCTTTGGAGATTATACAAGATTTATACTTTGCATCCATATAAACTTAGATAAACAGAATTACAAGGTTTTCTGTGCTATAATTCTGATTGAGCTTAGCGTAAAATTACTGCCTAGGTTGCTGACCACAGGAGTTATAAATCAGGATGGATATTTAATCATAAGATTAAATCATAGGATTATATTTTATATCATGGAAAAATAAAATATTGTAAAACATTTTTCACTGCGTATTGCAATGGACCTAAATATATTCAAATAATTTGGACCTATTACAAATTTGGTTTGCTTGCATCATGGAGTGTGATACTAGTGGTGTGATAAGTAGGTGTGTAAGTTTAGGCAACAAGAAGGCCAAATCTAAAGCTTTCTCTTTGGCTTTTCAGACGCTTCTCCCTCCAAGAGTTTCAGTAGTTTTCTTGCCGTTGTTGCGCCCTTTAAGTCAGTCTTGTCTCCTGTTGACTACACAGACAAGTCTGCATAGTTTTCTTAGCCACATTTGAGAAATTGCTGGTTCTTATCATCTTCTGAGGACTGAGAGAAAGTGGCTAATCCAAAGTACATAGCTAGCTTCTAGGTCTACCACAAGATCTAGAACTCAGGATTTCCCACTCCTAGTTCAGCGCTTTAATCCCTAGAACAAACTCATTCTCGCAGAACAAATTGGGTCCCTGATATGTGTAAAAAAAATTAATCAACTCCTTGAAAGTTAGCTTTGTACGACACATTCGTTCATGCGCAGGTTTTTAGGTGGCTTTTTGGCAGTATGCATTTGGAAATGAGGATTTCCAAAATTCCACGGATGATTCTGCCAGTAATGAGTTTATGCCTTCTCTTTCCCATACTAAGGAAGTCACTGAGGGGAGAGGGATTTGGGCGAGAAATCCAGTCCTATCAGGTTTTCACGCTCTATGGGAATAAAGGCAGCAAAAAAAAACCCCTGTTATCTGTGAGAAACAAATCCACCTGAACTGTTGCAAATGGTTGCACAAACCGCAGGGCCACATAATCATAGCAATATGGGTCACATAAAGGCCAGCATTCACCAAGAAGTAGAAAAGTGTGCAACGATATGAAAACTGTAACATCCAACTGGTATTTCTAACTCTGAAAGCATACAGCGCAAGGCTGTTGCAGGGGGTGACAATCATGAAAATATCTGAAGCAGACAATGTGAAAAGTAATACTGGCTGCACATGAGAGAAGTAGAAGTCCGACACATCTTAAGGACACTATACTAAAGAGGCATCTTACTGGCATTCATGCTTCCATTTGCAGACTGAGGAGTATAAAGAGCCATTCCAGAGAAATTCTGTCCTGTCTGAATGAGACACTAAAGATAGGCAGTCGGCCTTTGGCCAAATAGCTCGCCTGAGTTTGGGGGGACAAAGAAATTTGTGACTTTTAACTACAACATCTATTTATTACAGGCTACTGACTCATGCCTTAATGGGTCCAGTGCTAAAATAGCTCATTAACACAGCCACTTATCTGGCAGTGGATTAACAGACTAACAGAATTGGAAGGGATCTTGAAGGTCTTCTAGTCCAACCCCTGCTCAAGAAGGAAACCCTATAACATTTCAGACAAATGCTTGTAAAATCTCTTCTTAAAAATCTCTCGTGTTGGAGCACTCACAACTTCTGGAGGCAAATCGTTCCACCGATTAATTGTTCTAACTGTCAGAAAATTTATCCTTAGTTCTCTCCTTGATTAGTTTTCATCCACTGCTTTTTGTTCTGCCTTCAGGTGCTTTGAAGAATAGGTTGACCCCTTCTTCTTTGTGACAGCCCCTTAAATATTGGAATACTGCTATCAAGTCACCCCTAGGATTTATCTAATTAACATAGCCGCCCATCTCACCAAAAACAATTCTGGGTGGTGTATAATAATAAGAAAAATGAATAAAATCTGTAAAACTGCTATCATCATTAATTCTAAAAACATTAACAACTATGAAAAAAACCCAAACAAGGAAATAACAGATGAAGTGATGTTAAAGGAACCACATCACTAGTTTGCCCGTCCCTTGGGGTTCCCAGACTTGTTGCTTGTTTATAGTTTTAAAATGACTATTTGTAGACTTCAACATGGATCAGAACAATATAGAACAATGTCGAAGAACTGCTGCTAAGAAAACATTATGGCTTTAAATGTTTACTTCTCAAGAACCAATGTTACTTTCCGCCTTAGTGCTGGTGAAGCTGTACAATGGGGTTGCTTGAAGAATGTTGTTCTGATTTGTTGTACTTGGCAGCCCTTGTAGTAAGATAAGAAGGTAATGAGCAAGAAAGGCTCTGAACATATAAGAAGAGTTGTTCATTTGGACAGTTAGACTTTATGTTGACATTCTAGTGAGGGAGGGAGGGAGGGGAGGGAGAGGGAGAGAATGACAGTGAGAATGAGAATGAGAATGAGCCCACAAACCGGGCTTACAATGGCTAACCTGAGACTACCCATTACTGTACTTTTCATTTAAAACTATTTTTTTAAGGTAGGGATTCAAAAGAACACTATGTGCATAGCAATTACAGACATGTAAAAAAGGAAGTATGCCCTCTTTGAATTCTCTAGTTTTACGTATCAGGACATACTGTACTAAAAATCATCTGGTCCTTAGCAGTTCTTAAAAGTAGGTAAATACAGCCTCAGATGAACAATAGCACATGTCATCATTTATTTTATAAGAAACAAAATGGAGAAGCTAATAAAACTATACGTAAGTTTATTCTATACTAGTCAAACTTTGGGTGCACCCCAGGGAAATAATAACAAATAAATACTAGCAAAAGTAACTGGTTCTAAACTTGACATTACAGGAGTAATATGTCAATATTTTCCTTTTCTAAAGGCTGCAATTTCATAGTAGCATATGCTTGTTTAGCAACATGCATATAACATTATGCATCAAAGTTATAAAGGCTGAGTTGGAAATGTTTGTAGATAGAGGCGACAAAGATACTATAACTTGTTTTAGCATCTATTAAATTATAACTGGATACTTGTATGACATGGTACCAGTATTGTAAATGAACTAGAACATTTGGTGCCAAAGTGGCAAATCTTGTTGCATTTATTAATCATGCTGCATAAGCTTCTAAGGCCATTTCCAACGATTTATAGCATCATATAAGCTCCCCTAGCATTCACTATGGCAATATACAGCTTGTCTTTATTACTGATGTACTGCCATTAGTGAAGGATGGATGATGATGTAAGATGTTCCCAATCACTACTGTAGGAAGAGTATAAATGTGAGCTTTATCTATCTGACAAAACTGTGGTGAGGTTGAAAATAGACTGTACTGTGTATGGCATTCTGAAGAAAAGGGACGGGAAAACTACAGCTCCTCAGATTAATTTTCTTAGGTTTACACATTGCCTTCCTGTTTATAGAAGCACTCAACGTGGAAATTTGTGATGCTGAAAGTCTGCAGGAAATTACCAACTTTCATCTGTGAGATCTTTTGAAAGTAGCCAAAATGATTCTCCTCATTCTAAGGAGGTACATCTAACAGGACCAAGAAGAAAGGCCTTCTCTGTGGTTGCTCCCTCCCCTGTGGAACATCTTCCCTGTGAAGATAAGATTGACTCCTACTATGACACTCTTTCACAAAACCCTGAGGAACTGGTTTGTCAACAGGCCTTGGGAACCCAGAGTGGATTGGAGCCCCTCATCTGTCTTATTTGATGAACTGATTATTGTCATCGGAGGGTGAAAGGGGGGGTTATTGCTCTTTATTGTTTTTATATTGGGATTATAAGCCTCCCTGAGTCATTGACAGTGAGTTGGACCGCCATATAAATTTTCATAAATAAATAAATCTAGCTTGATAACAAGACTTCTGGAAGAAGGGAGGGTAAAGTTGTCCCTGTGGGGGAAGGAGGGACAATGAAAGCAGCGTCTCATGACAGGGACGGCTATATAAATTTGATTAATAAAAGTAAATATACAAAGGTGCACCTCTTTTCCTATAAATCTCACGATGTTACATTCATGTATGAAAAGGGTTGAGCCCGTGTTGTAATGCTGTCTTAATGACTGCAAAATAGCATGGGCTGTATTGCCTAAATGCCTACGGATAACCCTGTAGGTTCTCACATTACCCCATCTAGAAAAAAAAAAAGGAATAATAACGCATTTTTCCCATAAAAACTTAAAAAGGGGTGGGTGGGCTGGTAAACAAAGGCTGTCATGATTAAGATAGAAAGAAATGCTAGACATCATTTTGGTCAAACATTTAGAACTGGCCATTAAGTTTCCATTAAGCATCAGGTTCATTCACAGGCCAAAATCAACTGGCTATTTACCAAGCAGTTTTAAACAGTAAGTTTACAGCCCGAAAGCAATTTAAAATTATCTCTGTTGTCTGGACAGCCCCCTCTCCGCTGTCTGATAAAATAAAACCAAACAGCTGTAAAAAGTGCTTTTCTTTACATGCTTACCAGTCTTGTTTCATGTAATGAATCAATTAGAGGTAGTTTATTCTTTAACCCAATAAGTGTTATTAGTCCGTCCAGAGCAATAACGGGGGACCCAAGCTCATTCCTCTATCCTTCCTTCAATTTCAGAGACACTATCTGATTTTTTTACTTAAAAATATGATTAAGAAGCAACAAATAATCTTTGGCTGGCATGGAGTATTTCCTTTCCATCGATTTCTTAATTATATATGCCATACTTACTGTAATCATATCAAAAGTTAGCAAATGGATATTGAATTCTTTTTTTTCCCTTACATTTCCTCTTTGATTCCAACTCCAGAACAGATTATTGAAATGTTACAGCCTAAACAATTCAAATAATATCACATCTCAAAAGGAAAGAGCAAGATAAGCAAAGCACAGAACCTAATAATGCCTATCAGTCTAGCAAGTGAACTCAGCAATATACAGATGGACAAAAGCCATTCAGTCCACTGGCTATCACAGTACAAGGGACAGAGATAAGTATGGTGCTCCAAAATTATTCAGACCAAAGTATTTAAAGAATGCTGTGCTCTAATCCATATCTAGTATATTCTCCATCTGTCTGGATATTCATCATCCTATTCAGCTAGAGTTTGAATATGTAACATCCAAACACACTTTCACTTTCTTAACATATTGATTGATTGATTCATAATATTCACCAGTTGTCCTTCTTCCCAAAGCTTACAGAGGAAAATCCATTAATCATCCTTAAGGATATAATACACATTTCTTCATCTTGCAGTGGAGTTTGTAACAAACTATAATACGCCGCAATATAAAAATAATGATTCCAAGCAACTGCACTCATTGTGGGTTGTTCACCCCACTCCTTAACCTAATGCAGTTTACAAACAAAATTTGATCTTATAAATAGAATTAAGCTACAAATAGTCTCAAAGAAATAAGATAATTTTGAAAAGTTGCTTAAAGGCAGTGTTCACATCAATTTACTATTTACTATAGAGCCATGGTTAGAATGCAATACTGCAGGCTAATTCTGCTCACTGCAGAACTGCTGGCAGTTCGATTCTGACTGGCTCAAAGTTTACTCAACCTTCCATCCTTCCGAGGTGGGTAAAATGAGGACCTAGATTGTTGGGGGCAATATGCCAACTCTGTAAACAGCTTAGAGTGGGCTACAAAGCAATATACAAATCTAAGTACTATTGCTATTGCTACTTTAAGAAAAAAGATTAACAGTGAAAGAGGAAAAACTTTATATGGAGAAATTAAGCTAGGGATTCCTCAAGCTTGGTCCAGAGC
Source organism: Oxyrhabdium leporinum (assembly GCA_032468155.1). Taxonomy (NCBI): domain Eukaryota; kingdom Metazoa; phylum Chordata; class Lepidosauria; order Squamata; family Cyclocoridae; genus Oxyrhabdium; species Oxyrhabdium leporinum. Next base: position 13,893 of record JANHFL010001838.1, read on the forward strand.
ATCCGGAGGGATGAGAAAGCTCTATGATGGTCATTGCCTTTAATCTTTTAACTATTTCAAGACTTGGGATCCAGAAGACATTAAGTAATATTAGCCTCTTGTTTCATTAGCTCCATGGTAAATTACCATCTTGGTGACACTATCAGCCTTAAGGCTCAACCCCAGCCCAATCACATGCAATATAGGATATCTATGACAAACATGGACTGGGATACAATTCAGAATATAACAGAATAGCAGAGTTGGAAAGAACTTTGGAGCTCTTCTAGTCCAACTCTCTGCTCAAGCAGAGGACCCTATGCCATTTCAGACAAATGGTTGCCCATCTCTTCTTTAAAATCTCCAATGATTTTTCTTGGCTTGCCCTCTTACAGGTTGTATTGTTATTAATAAACTGCCAACTCTGAAGTGAGCCTGGCTGAAGCCATCTTTTCCGGCTTCATGAAACTTTGGAAGAGGGAAGGGAGGGGGGAAGTAGTTAGACTGGCTACCAGTCAAAACAAAAAGTTTTATTGTGGGAACCAAGGTCATCCCAACAAATGGCAAGTGAAGAGGACAGGTGTGATCAAGCAGCCTCCCAGCTACTTTCATTGGGCAGTGTTATAGGTGAAATCTGGGGAGGGAAATATTTGCTCTTTTAATTAGGGGGAAACCACGGGAACTTTTAGAGTTGGTTTTCACTAGCTGTGCCAATATGATGTATCCAATAAACATGCTCTTTGAGGAATCTATCTGCCTTGGAGTTCTGCTTTTGGCAGATGTGTGACTCGGAACGCTGACATAAACTGCATAAATCACCTACACTACAGAAAACATGCATTATTATTACTGACTGATGGGATCACATAATTATCCAATACAGGAATAGTACCCTCCATTTAATTGAATTTTCTAGAACATCAAGCTTGCATTTAATTGCATGTACACTAAAGTTAATAACCAAAATTCAAAATTTATCATCCTAAGAAATAACTTTCATTCTCATACAGCAAGAAAATAAATGATATATTGAACTTTGGCTTACCGCATCAGTGACATCGATCTCATACATTTTTTTAAATGTTTCCCGCTCAAAAAAGAGAAGTTTTGCATTGCCATGTCCTTTCTTAACAGAAATGCCAGTAACAAGTAATTGATCATCTGGGCTAAAACAACAATCAGTCCTGTAGACAATATAATACAGATTAGTTGTTTTTTTTTGAAATCCAATTTATATAATATTTCAAATCTATGTTAAAAACATAATTGTGTTTGTCCACTAAAATAAAAGCAGCATTTCAAATAACCCTAACTAGAAAAACCAACAAATGGAGATTTCTCCTGAAGATTTCAACAACCAGAATGAAAAAGTGTCTCATGTGTCTAGTTTACAAAATAAAAGGAATTTCGAAATCTATAATTCAGTAATAATTCAGTGGGCCGTAATGTCTATTTCTAGCCATATGATACCCAACCATTTTATATGACAAATGGTAAACAGACCCATTTTCAAAATCGTTTTTCATATTTTCTCTCAAAGCAATAAACAAGCACATAGATTCTTTAAAATTAATTTGAGGTGAAAGCTAAGAGCTTATAGACAAGTAGTGAGTAAAAGCAATATGCTAAATCAATTTATATCAAAAGCTTTAAACGCTCCAGCATTATCCCTAAAATCTGGGGGAGATATAATTCTTGCTCTCTGCAAGCTAAGCAAATTGGAATGAAGCCTGATTGGGAAAACCTGGTCTCTCCCCCTTTCTTTCATCCAATGCCAATTTCCTTCTGAAGTTTATTGTTGAAAAAGGTGTAGCGTGTTCATCAAAGTTTTAAGGCTTAATATTCACAATGATTCCTGTCCAAAGTAGATATGGAACCAAGGAAATCTAATACCATAAACATATGACTTGCAAAGTATTATTCCCCCAGCCTTGCAAACCTTTAAAGTGGCTACAGACAGTATACTGGTATAGGCTTTCACAGCTATCATCCATGAAGCAATGATAAGTTTTAGGGCCAAATGGTGATAAACCAAGGTCATTCAGCTGGGCCAAACGTATCACTGTTTCATAGTTATAGCCATGCTTATGCTGGACACCACTTATGCTATTTCCTTATTTAGATTAATATGGCTCATCTTTACTAAATCCAAAAAGCCCTTCAAATCTATGTCATCATGCAACTCACTATTAGCAATTTAGAAAAAAAGCATATGTACTATTAAAAAAAAGTAAACTAGATTTCTTTCAGGTGAAAAGATTTTTGGATCCTTGAGGTAAACTGAGTGCAACTTTTACAACTTAACACTCCTATGAAATATTGCCTTGCAAAGTAATTCATATTTCATAACCACTGAGCCAATGTTTTAAATTAGATGTGGGGAACTATGGCCCTTTTATGACTTGTGGACTTCAACTCCCAGAATTCCTGAGCCAGTGTGCTCAGTCAAGTCATAAAAGAGCCAGTTTTCATCCCTATTTTAAACGGAGGTTTAAAACTTTACCAATACAATCTGTTTCTTGCAAACTGGTAAATCACACCAATATAGCAAATATGTTGAGTTCAAACCAAGCAAACTTATTAAATTCAGAAAATGTTTCTCCAGTGAACTAATCTTGATCCATTTCTGTGCATTCCTTTTCACCAAAAATTATAAAAGCTACTGTACTTACATGGGGAAGAAACTTGGTAGGCCACTGACAGAATTGAGAGGTGTTTTAAACTGTCTGATGTCCCAGGTTTTTAAGGTATCATCACCTAGTAGATAACATATATTGAATATACAATGGTTAAAATGCAATTATTATATTAAAAAGCAAAGATATTAATTCCTTCATCAACCTTTTCAGTGATTTTCTCCATCGAAGGTTTTGGTCCGAGAGGAATTGTAAATAATACACCTAGAACAGTTTCAGAGAATAAACAAAATAATACTCATCATAAATGAACTTCTAGTTGAAAATTTGCAAAAGATTATGGTTAGTTTAAAATTAAAACAAAAGGCTTTCTAAGCCTCCCTTGCCAGCACAAAAGAGGAGAAAGGGCTATTCATGTGAACTGAAGGTTTTTCCTTAGAGCAGAAAGCTGTAATTTCTCATTGTGCTCAAATGGGATGTAATATCTCCCCTAAATCCCTGTATTGGGGACTGACTCCCAGCAACCCTAGATGGCACAGCCAACAGTGGGATACTGAGGGTTGTCATTCAGTCTTATTGGACTTCTCAGTGACAATTCCTCTGAAGTGAAGGAATCTAATGGATTCAGAAGGATTCTAAATGTGGTTTGATAAACCAAGCCTGAAGGAAATATTCAACCGTTAGAAAATTTATTAGATTTTATACAGGCAAAGATCTAAATGTGAGAAGCTAATGTTAGCTTTAAAAGCTTCAACAGACAGGTTTTCAAGTTTGCTGTGTAAGTCAAGTACAATTTTTAAATATGAAAAATAGTATCTTCAAGAGATCTAAATATCTTCTTCACATCATGGTTGTACTGATTTCTTACTCTCTCTCTCCCCCAAACCCCCCCCCCCCACTATTTACCAAGTTCCAGCTATATTCCTCATCATTTCTCTGGGTGTTTTTTTTAAGGTAGGCATGTTAAGACAGCACTCAGATCATTGCGATATTATTCAACTCATATTTAATTTGTATTTTCCTCCATAGACTAGTAACAGCATGTGCATTCAATAATATTACCATACAAACTTCTTCAGTTGTGGATGAGATAAAAAAAATTGTTATTGGCTAAGAATACTGATACTTAATGCATTTCTTATGAAATGATATAGAAAAATCGGTACATTTATTCCTAAGCTCTATCAACTATATAAGGGGAAATTAGAAATGGTATGTCATCATCTTCATTTAATGAAGTTTATATCAGTCATATCAAAACCCAGTAAAGATCATACATTATATTTTAACTATAATACTACTTCATTGATTAGCTATTCAAATCTTAACAGTTCTCTTTAGAAAAAAAAATATTCAGTTGAGTTCATCCAAACTAGGCATGTATCAAATCATATTTGTCTGGCAATATATTTGATTGTTTTGAATAAAGATAGAAAAGAGAAAGCTGTATTTCTATTGCTTGACCGTGAAAAAGATTTTGATAACATGCACCAATTTCCTGCTAGCTTCCCTATCGACTTTCTTGCCAGAAACTGGCTGTGAAGGTTGCAAATATGGATCATATGACCATGGGATGCTATAACCATCATAAATGCATACTGGTTGCCAAGCACCCACATCGCAATCAATCCCTGTTAATTTTCTGGCATCGCTCAACAACTGGTTACGCCATCATGTCTGAAGACCATGAGTTATTGAGGTAGCCCCCTTATAATTGACATTTGCTGCCTCTCTTAGCTTTTAATTGTGATTTTTATTTTTTTCTGAATAATAGTTTTTTATATGTTAACAGTTTTATTGCATGCTGTTCAGAGTCACTTTTTTGTCAGTAGGGCAGCCATGTATATTTGATGAATTAAATGAAATAGTGAAATGAAATGAAATGAAATTCAGGACCCCTTTTCCAGAAAATCTCATGGATTTTTAAAAAATACATGCCCTAGGTCAGGGGTGCCAAATCTGCGTCATCTGTGAGTCTCTGATAATTACAGCGGATACTAAGGGTCACTTCTATCCTCTATCCAATGGTATAAAGGGATGCTAGGGATCACATTTGCTCCCTACCCAATGTTACGAGAGGGCATGAATGACTCTATGGGTACACAGAAGTTGAGAGAATTCCTCTAATTAACTGAGAGTGGTCACAACTGAGTTAATTACTGTCTACAGGACAGAGAACACATAATATGCAAATCAGACCAAAAATACAACTGTTGACTGTGCACATTTTTTTAGCGTTTTAATGCTTTTAATGCTTTTGTTGTTTATTGCTCGATTATTTATTTGCATGTTTTTTTAACAGTGTGAGCTGTTAAGTATTACATATGTGAGATGGGTAGCTATGCAAATTGAATAATAAATTTTAAAAAAATACAAACCAAGACTGCAGTGCTCAAGTCACAAGTTCGACACTATGTCCAAACACTAAGTAATTCAACTGTAGAAATATATGCAGAAGAACAACTGCATCTGGCAAATGCTCAAATATCTTTCACAAAAAATAAATCGCAATCAAGGTTCCTACAGCCTTGACAGACTGGGCCTTGACATGATCATTTCTCTGGAGGAATGATATAAAAGAAAGAAACTCAGGCAGATGACTCTTGTTAACATTTTTAAAAATGTTAGCAAAAATGTAGCAAATTTTTTTTACCTTCACTGCATCAAACTATAGGATCTAATGTTTCCATCCTACTTCCTCATCTGCCAGCCTTAATCACAGTTAATATTATATCATCTTCATTAACCATGACTATTAATGTTCATGATAGTTTCCTCTAAATCTATATTATAAACTAGTTTGTGTGGTTAACAGAAAATCCTGATCAGTACTGATCCTAGATATGATACTTCAAAACCTTTTAAAGAAGTATGAGATAGAGAAAGGAAATTGAAAAGCCTTTGTAAACCAAAACTGGAGGGATTATTTTGATAGTTCTGCGCTGATAGTTAAAATGAGATTTATCCATTATTTTGTGTCTGTAAGTCTTTGAGAGGAATCGGGGAATTTGATTCAGCCTTGGATAGTCACTGAGTGATTGACAAATACCATCTTTCAACTTATCTTACATCACAGGGGTACCATCTCAAGGAGAACATTGGAGGAAAGAAATATTTAATCTTCGAGTTTTAGTAGAAAAGAAGGACATAAAGAAAAGTAATCTAAGGACCAGAGGAAAATTTGGGGCAACTATTTGTCTTAAAGAACACACCACTATGTCAAGTATGAGAATGTTTTTCCCTCTTTCTTTGCTTTACTTGGAGCCCACTTCTACAAAATGAAACTAACAAAGGGTTATCAGCTCTGTGAAAAGTGAAAAGCGATAAAAATGTTTTTAAGAGCCATGGTGATGCAGTGGTTAGAAGGCAGTACTGCAGACTACTTTTGCTGACTGACTGCTTGGCTTCCAGCAGTACGGCAGTTCGATTCTGACGGGCTCAAGGTTGACACAGCCTTCCATCCTTCCGAGGTGGGTAAAATGAGGACCCAGATTGTTGGGGGCGATAGGCTGACACTGTAAACCACTTAAAGAGGGCTGTAAAGCATTGTGAAACGGTATATAAGTCTAAGCGCTATTGCTAGCTGCTATTAATGTTCTTGCTTAAAACTCAAATTGAAATTTTGTATAGTTAATTGTCAAATTCAGTGCCCCCCCCTCCCGAAATTGAAGTACTTATCCTCTATTCATTACGCTTAGTAACAGGAACATTTTATTTTCCTTTACTTCATTTAGATCAGGGGTATCAAACTGGTGGCCTGCGGTCCGGATGCATCACACACCCACCCCAGCTCTGCGAAGGGGAAAAATGTCACAAAAGATCACGTGATGGCATCGTGTCTGGGCAAGTTTGACACCCGTGATTTAGATCATGAATATATAAATTAAATATTTTCTTACTTTACTTTACACCTCCACTAAAACAAGTTCTTTCTTTTTAACACTAACTTTCCCGTTTAACTTTCACCTTTCCATTTAAAAAAAAACTTTCAAAGTCAACTTACAATATTGGTCCTGTTGTGACAAACCATGTCAAGTAGAAATTTCGCCCATTTATCTTGTGGCTTTTTATATGATTCTAACGTCATTTCCAAAGACTAGAAAAGGTAGTGGAACCCCAGTACACCAGATACTCAGAAGCAGCTACACCCAGTGTTTGTGGCATCACAAACTTGCACATGTAAAGTCATTAAAAAACAAAATATATTGACTGCATAAATTTGTATCATATCAAAAGACAAGAAGATATCTTTACAGCTTAATTTCAACCTATTTTTATGAAAAAGCCAAGCATACATTATTAAATATCTTTTATTGCACTACATTTTATATAGTAAAAAATGTTTTAAGTGCTATTTTCAGGGTCAGAAGTGTTTCTCTAACTATCACTTTCTTACATTTCTGTCAAGTTACAAGTATATGCTCAACAGGAATAAAATTGGGAATGCATATAAGCAATTTTTCTGTTGTTCCTTTCCCCTTGTCCATCTATAGTCTCACATCTCCGACAGGCAAACCACATCACAGAACAAGGAATACTTCCAGGATTTCACTGGAAGTTCTTATTCCATTCCAAACAGAATTCTGCCTTTGATCCCTTGCTTTTGGGCAGGCGTGTCTGACTGATGACAACACATCTGCTACTACTGGGGTTAAGGCCCAGAACAATACTTAACAGCACTACATAAAGTCATACTTTAATACACATTAAAATGAGGGGGGGGAAAATTGGTAGGATACCTGCAAAAGCCATTTTACTTAATGCTATTTTCATAATGAATTATGTTTAATAACTTTAAATTATGTTACAGTGTAAAACAGGTATAAACATTCTATACTGGAAGGCTGACAAATTTCCTTTTGTGACTACAAACTAGGTGGGCCTAACATTTATGTTTCTTCTTTTTTGCATGAAGGGGCTTGGTAGGAAGTCATTTTAAGGACAGCACACCCACTTAAGGACTGCAGCAGACATAAGGTCATAAGTCTGCTGTGATCATTTGTTTTGTTTAGAATTGTCAAGAATTTTCGATCCCAATTGTTAAGTGAGAACGTCCTGAAATCTGAAACAGTTAAGGCTGAAATTAGCAGCCCAATATTTAATTTCGATGCTTCATTCTGTATAAACGGTAGCTCATAGTTGACGCTTTGGTGAAGATTTCTTTGTATCCACCAGTCATTGCAATGAAATTAACAGTGGAAAAATACTGTAATGATTTAAAGACATAAAGTAAAGTTAACTGTGCCGAAGAATGAGAGAGTTGAAAATTTGGTAAAAGAGTATTGCTTTAGGGCAGGGCTGTCAAACTCCCAGCCCGTGGGCCAGATGCATCACGCACCGGCCATGCCCATGCCGGGTTTAGCGAAGGGGGGAAAAGTCCCGATATGTCACATGACGCCACCATGACGACATGAGTCCTGGCTTTAGGGTAACTCCAGCTTAACTTAATAACATCTAATTCTGCCAGTGAGTGATACAGATCCACACCTGCTAATGAACCCAGCTGACCTGGGACTCCCTGTTTCTGCTCCCTGTGCTCCCCCATTTTTTAAGCACTTTAAGTTGTAACGAAGATGATGTGCTTGATTAACATACTCATGTCCTGACTCAGGATAGTCATACAGTTTAGACATACAACCACCCTCAGGCAAATGGGCAATGGGAACTAGGCGTAAGCTTCTTCAAAGCAGGACAGAAATGCCTTTCTTCTCTTCCCCATCCCCAAGGTTGGCAACCAAATTTTGCTCTATGAATTCAGCACTAGCTTTGGCCAACATGTACCCAGCACTATATATAGAAGGCAATGTGATCACTTACCTCCCCGACTGGCAAGAACGGTACCACTATAGGAAAATGTCAAACTTGATGTATCAGTGCCTGAAGCGTGTGCTTGTCTGCAGTGAAACTTGGTATGAACCTGTGTGCACAGCAAATGAATATTACAAAGGTTTGCTAATTTTAGACCAAGTGCACCTGGTTCTTTGAGAACATAAAACACTTTTTATTGCATTATTGGATTAAACAACTACTAAGCAGTTTCATAATCTCGGGTATTAGATAAAACATGACAGCTGACATTCAGCTATTCTTGTTCATCACCTCTTATATACATTTAACAGTTTAACTGTATGTGCGTAACTAACGATTTGTAACACTTCCAGTTATTTAGCTTGGATGCCAAGCCTGAGAAATGCCAAGAAGCCTGGGTTAAAGATTTTTTTAAAACTGTAAAAAATTTGAGTGTCATTTGGCTTCCTACATGAAAATGCATTTCTTAGGGGTTTTTTTTTTTGGGGGGGGGGATGTTTTTTTTAATTAAAATACTTTTTTTAACAATAAACCTTATTTATTAAAAGATGAGCAATTTTTTGTAAGCTTTTTCCTCTTGAAGTATATTTTAGAAATATATGTTATAAATGTGGATTATATTTTAAAATATTAGAATGACGTCTACATATCTCTTTCTGGATTCATAAGGAAAAGTGACAAAGCTCATACTGTAGTGAAAAAATATTGTCTTCTCTCTGATCTGTGAAACTGAATACCTCCATTGCACATACATTCCTCATACATACCAAATCAAAATTATAACGGACTACAGTAGTCCTCCATTTATGACCACAATTGAGCCCAACATTTCCATTGCTAAGCAAAACAGTTGTTGAGTTTTGCCCCATTTTACAGTTTGCTCCATTTTACAACCTTTCTTGCCACAGTTGTCAAGTGAATCACTGCAGTTGTTAAGTTAGTAACATGGTTGTTAAGAGAATCCAGCTTCCCCATTAACTCTGCTTGTCAGAAGATCGCAAAAGATGGTCACATGATCCTGGGACACTGCAACTGTCATAAACAAATGTCGCTTGCAAGCATCTGAATGGGGATGCCTCCACAATCAGGGGAAAAATGGTCATGCCACTTTTTTCAGTGCCGTTGTAACTTCGAATGCTTACTACCTGTGTTTTTCCCAAAATAAGACCCTGTCTTATATTTTTTGTCACCAAAAAAGGCACCAGGTCTTATTTTCTTTAGTTTCCTTCCACTGACTCACCTCACTTGTGTGCGTCGCCCCCGGCCTCCTTTTTGCTGTCAGAGGCCTTCAGGAACTTCTTCTGTGGCCAGCAATGCCAGCAAGGCTTTCCTGAAACCCTCTACAGAGCTCCGGATGCTACAGAGGCCTTCAGGCCTTCAGTGGCTGCAGAAGAAATGGGTCAGCAAGGTAGATGTTGGGGCGTGCGAGGCCTGGCTGCAATTGTCCATAGGTAAGTAGTGGGGCAGCTCCACCCCTCATATTCCTACCCTAGCTTAATTTTTACCCGTGCACCCTTATATTGGGCACACGTGTAAAAATCAAGCTAGGACTTACTTTTGTGGTAGGTAGTATTTTCGGGCAAACATGGTAAACAAACAGCTGTAAGTCATCTCTATCACCTTTTCAGTCTTTTTGATACACGCACTAAACTCCATATGAAGCCAAAATGGGTTAGGATGCCCACAGAGTACTGTTGTCCCATGCTCTAATTTTGCATTTATGAATGCTTAATTTTTAATCAGAATTTGTGACTTTGAAAGAAGCTTCCCACAAAACCAACTAATAGATCTCTCCATCTTTTTTACTTGAAGCCGCATTTCCAAGTTTGATCACAGGAGAGTTTTAAAAAAAGAATGGATGTTCTGAGTTTTGAGAACTGCAGTTTGGACCGGTCGTCCATCCTTCCTTCAGAATAAGATGAAGTTAGTTCAGACTTAAAAGGAATAATAATGGTAGTCATTGCCAATGGTCTGCTTAAAGGCCTAGCATTGGAGCACTCTTGCTGTGACTTTTAATTACTAACTCCAAGGTATTAAGGATATAAGACATTAAACTTCTGACATCTCCAGGAGCTCCTGGAACAGCTCTTGATTTAAATTTTGGAAAGTTTTGGCCATTAGATTAGACAACTGATTCATCATGAAAACTTTGTAAGTTCAACACAGCACAGAAATTCCTTCATCCTGGCAGGTTGGAAGCAATTAGGTTCATGAATAGAAGCTGCAGCCAGCAAATATTTTCTCCAGATGTAGGCACTGATTTAGAGAAAAATACTATGTTGCTATTACAAGCAGTTTCATCCAGTTACAGAAATCTCCCATCCTCTTTTTTTTCTTCTAATCACTAAATCAAACTATAGGTTACTCAAAAGTATGTGACACAAACTAGTGATCTGAAAAATTTTCTCATGCTTATCTTTCTTCATTTGAATATACTCTTTCTATTCCTTAGAGATGTTTCAAGATTTTCAACCGTGAGGAGAATGGAATAAAAATAACTTGCATCTGATCCTTTTCTGCTTATTATGGTGTGCTATAATAAAAAATGTGATAGCATTTCACTTTGTTTTACTAGTTACTACAGTATTTTTAAGTGTGGTGTTTGCTATAATGCTGCCTTTATCCATTCCTTTTATTCGTCTTCCAAGAAATCTGAATCAAGAATGCAAAATCAATGCAAATCAAATTATAATTCAGGATCTTTGTAATTTATTTTGCACGTCTTTTTGCATGTGTTAGATACTGGCTCAGAATTTTACCATATCCAAGTAGGAAAAATTCCTACTTCAAACCTTGCTCAGTTTCAATAAAGATGCTAGTTTGTAAAGAGTGCTCAGATAGATCAATTATCTCAATGAGTCCTAGGTGGTGGTTTTTTTCTGCTCTGACACTTGCATTGTGGAATCTTTTCCCCCAAGTTTAGGTCGGCCTCCTCACTCCTGAGCTTTTGAAGTCTCTCAGACCTAGTTATGCCAGTAGGCCTGGGGACTTCAGGGGATGGGTGACCTTGTGAGTGGGCTCCATTATTACTAACATCCCTCTATATATTATTATAGTTTTCAAGGCTCTTTGAATAATAATTGTATAATGGCTTAAATTGATTGCTTTATTTATTTATTATTTTATCAGATTGTATACAGTAGTGACTATTAAAATGCTACCGAATTTCTCATTAGACCACACCATAATAAGCAGAGAATGTAATCCCTCAGAAGCACTTTCCATGGCCATATAAATTTGATTAATAAGATTGGATTTACAAAGACGCTTCTTAAAGCTTTGAAGAATTTTGTTGGAAGGAAGAAAGAAAAAATGAAAAGCAATAAAGTTTGTGTTTTGTTTGATCTAGCTGTACCTTTCTGGATAACCCAGGTAGAAGGGGGGGGGAGGTTTTACAAGATCTGCATGTCTCAAATAGGCTATAAGTGAGCGACTATAAGCTGAATCTGGGAACTCGTATAACATATTTCTCTGGTAAAAATATGAAATGGAAGAGAAAACAAAAAAAAAATCCAACCTAGCAAAACAAAAATTAAACAAAATAATTGTTTTCTTGAAAGTCAAGAAGCCAAAACTGCTCTCTGGGAAAATATTCTCAGCTATGACAAATATTATTTTTTTTAAAAAGGAAGCCCATGTAAAACATTTGGATTTACTGTTAAGCTGTTTTATCTGAAAGTGATAATACAAATTGGCCAGCATGAAATAATAAACATCATTAATTAAAACAAAGCATTTGGATATAATTCAATTGCCCTCCCTTTATTTTTATGTTGAGTATGAAAAATGTTAATACGCTTGAAAATATGAAGTTCTCACCACTCACTCTGTATAAATTATGTTAGTTGGCAAGTACTGATCTGTTACTTGGCTAGTATTTGGAAGTGTAATCCTATTACATGGCCTGATTTAGTAGTATATTTAACTGCTTCTCTAAATTTGAACATCATCTTGAGACTTTTGTACCAGTAGGTAAGCGTAGAAATTGCTCATTCGTGGTGGTTTAGGAAGCGATTGTCTTGCTATCCCGCCGAATGATGTCAAGAAGTTTAAAATAGTGTTGCACCTGATCAAAACTTTTCAGGATTAAGAGATAGTTAGAATCTCATTACGGCATTTAAAAAGGTAAAAGAGAGGACTATCATGGTAGGCTATAATTTATATCTAATACAGAGACATTTCCTTGTTAAAAACAGTTCTCATCTAAACCAACACCCTTCACTCAATTTTCTTCAATCTTCATTGAGTTTAGTACTGGCATCTTCAAACCCAATTCTGCTTAAATCCATTGGAATTTATGCCTAACAAGGTTGCAAATCAATAGGAAGGAGAAGTTATGTGGGAGAAGATCCTAATGGTACTCTTAGTTTCTAAATCATTTTAAGGGTATCAGTTACATTACATTTGCATCTCACATAATCAGTAGTGGTGGATAGTAACTGCTATATTTAGTTTAGACGTAATTCACCCAAAGCACCACTATTTTATCTTTGTTTAACCTGGTTGATGGTCTTGCTTCAGGACAGGCAATTTTATAAGGACACTTGTGTCTGATGCAGCCACATAATTAGTTCTAGAATTGCTTGATTTCTCTTCACAGATTGTAAATTAGTGGCTACCTGATTCAAATCAGATGCAAAAGTAAAAGAAAGATTGGGAATGTAAAGCTTTCTGCTCTGGCATACACTGCTAAGGGACTTGCCAAATTACAGAAATTGCAGAAAGTTGTTATGCTGGTATCCTTAAAAATGCTGATTTTAAACAAGATAAGGGTAGTCCTTCACAGGTAGTCCTCAACTTACACCCATTCATTTAGTGATCGTTTGAAGTTACAACGGCACTAAAAAAAGTGACTTATGACCATTTTTCACATTTATGACCCTTGCAGCATTCCCATGCTCATGTGATAAAAATTCAGATGCTTGCCAATGGGGTCATGTGATCACCTTTTGTCACCTTCTGATAAGCAGTGTCCATGAGGAAGCTAGATTCGCTTAATAACCATGTTAAGAGCCGTGGTGGCGCTGTGGTTAGAATGCAGTATTGCAGGCTAATTCTGCTGCCTGCCATTTGCCAGCAATTTGGCAGTTTGATTCTGATTGGCTCAAGGTTGATTCAGCTTTCCTTCCGTCTGAGGTTGGTAAAATGAGGACCCAGATTGTTAGGGTCAATATGCTGACTCTGTAAACCTCTTAGAGAGGGCTGTAAAGCATTGAGAAGCAATATATAAGTTTAAGCGCTATTGCTATTGTTACTAATCTAACAATTGCAGTGACTCATTTAACAACCGTGGCAAGAAAGATTGTAAAATGCGGCAAAACTCACAGAAATTTTGGATTCTATTGTGGTCATATGTTGAGGACTGCCTGTAACTATAACTCTACAACTGTTATAGCTTACATAGCAATAGCATGTAGACTTATATACTGCTCTCTAGTGCTTTATAGCACTCTCTGGGCAGTTAACAATATTAGCACATTGACCCCAACAATCTGGGTCATTTTACTGACCCAGTAAAATGGATCAGTAAGGATGGAAAGACACATAATTAGCTCTAAAATTACTTGAGTTCTCTTCAGCTTGCTGTATGTTATACATACCCTGATAATTACATTGGTATCTGAATTAAGTCTTTGTAATTTTTTGTACTTTTGCACCAGTTTCTACTGTAAAGACTCAAACGCTTATTGACTTTCCTCTTCAACAAACAGTCTTGATTAGCAAATAACTGTAGTGTATTATTTTGGAAAATTATTCAGAAAATGGAAAACCAAGAGGGACAAAAATAATTAAGAAACTGAAACCTCATGCTCCAAAATCACAATACAGAGAATATTTTGAAGCCAGGGGTCTTTTCTCAATAATATTTTGGTTGAGATAAAAAAATTACCCTCAAGTTGCAGCTAGCTGGGACCACACACACATATATATACAGGACTATAAATTAAGTACAAAGTTTGGCACATTTAAGGTCATATCAGCTCAAGTGATTATGTGAAACTAATTGGGGGCAAATCTAGATAGAGAAATTGGGTTAGCACTGAATTTTCTATTCCTCCTGGGTATTAAAATAATATATTTGTTTTGAAAAGGTAGAAACAATCTTTGATTGTTAAGTATAAAGGTGCATTTGTTTAATACAAAAAGATAAATAGCTGAATGCCATAGAAAATCTTGTTAGTGCTGAACATACTGTAATTGTGTTGAATGGTTAACGTCTCATTTAACCATCTATTATAAACTATCTAAGATTGTATCAATTACAGCCAACAATAGCATTTTAAGGATGGGACACATCTATTTCATTTAAAATCAAAAGACTCTCATAACTATTTTTAAAACTCTCATATTAAACATAGGAAGTTCCCTTGAATACCATAAAAATCAACCTGGGAGGATGAATCTACCTGGAATTCTTTTTGGCACAATATTTTTTTGCATAACTTTTAATAGGCCATCAAGATCGGCCATCTATCATCCATAGACGGAATTATATAAATTGCAACTTAGACTTATCTACCGCTTCATGGTGCTTTGTAGCCCTCTTTAAGGGGTTTACAGAATCAGCGTATTGCCCCCAACAATCTGGGTTCTCATTGTACCAACCTCGGAAGGATGGATGGCTGAGTTAACCTTGAGCCAGTCAGAATTGAACTCCTGGCACTTGGCAGCTCAAACCTACAATACTGCATTCTATCCACTATGCCACCATGGCTCAGTAGATTGTGCAATTTGATGGCAATGGCCAATCATTCGTACTTTTGGGATGAATGTTTTGGAGCAATTGAGAAAATCATCCAACAGCCTTTCAAAAAGAATCCAGCTTTTGGTTTGCTTATCTATATTTTATTCAGTTTCTGTTGTTACATTCTACATTTGTTAAAAACAAAATACTTGAAACTAATAAAATTTTTGCACTGGAACAGTAATATCTGAAAAATGGAAATACTGATTGGGCTGAAATAATAACACAAGAAAACCTGGAGAGTTTTTCCATTAGGGATAAATGATTAAAATCGATTCCTTCTTTATGTTATAGTTAACAATATTTTTAACCAACTAGCATTTTCTTTACAACTACAGATATTCTAAAAAATCAGTTGTTCCACAGATATATCTGGTTTCATTCTGCGTAACATCACTACAAGTGATGTGTTAAGTAAAAGACAGATGGAAAATATTCCTTTTGTCTACTATCAACATCTGCTCAGAATAAGCTTCATGAAGTAGCAGTGGAAGTTCACTTTTGTTATTTAACAAAACCGACACATTAAGGTACACTTATACCACTGCCTTGTCCTTACACTGTAGCTTTTCCGAGATTCATAATAGGATCATAGTCAGAAATGATTCCTTTTTTTGCTTAAGCAATTACGTTTACAGTAAGATTACCTCTTTTTCCCATGGCACTATTGTTTTTGTTTTTTTTAACAAACTTATTTCATTCTGCGTGTTTTGCTATATGTACTGTGTCAAGAGGGAACAACAAATGAATATCTTCCACATTTATATATACCTGCTTATTCATTCAAGATGATCACCTTCCATCTAAGTAGATCATCTCTAAGAACACCTGGAAGCACGCCTATTCCAGTCTCCAGAAATATTTGTTAAATATTTGATGTAAAGGATATAGAACAGTGAATTAAAGAAATATATATGTGTATCTTCCTCAAGTTGGGATTCACAAGATCGGATATTACTATCATTCTCATCATATACATCCTAGATGGTGACTGAATGCCAGGGTAACCTATACATCTTTAGGTTGTCAGTTTTGGGCGAAAAATATGCATACTAACTGCGAAAATGGAGCGTGCTAATTGCCCATTCTATTCTGAATTTAGTGAAAGAGGAATTAAATTGAGAAAAGAAGATGGTACAGTTGGGTAGCAAATTAAAATACTCCATTCTGCAACATTTTACAGCCCCCATTTGCTATTCTGTTTAAGTAAACAATGGAAGAAGAGAGAAGTTCTAAAGAATCTATGGATTATTTAAAACTATTTCATCTTGTACATTTGTGATCCTGAATAGCTTCATTAAGGAAACTTATCTATCTACTTATTATGAAAACAGCATTTTCCGGTTCAATCTGCATCTTGCCAGCTGCCCCAAACTGCCCAATTCCATGTTCCCCCTTTCCCCCCTTCTCTTTGAACTCATCTTGAACAATATACTTCTTGCCAGATCCTTAGCTATGAGGGGTCCTTGGTGGTCTCTGAGCTTGGCTGTTTTCTTGCAGATGTTTCCTTACACTGATGTTACCTAGTTTGGGTAATGAAGCATCTGCAAGAAAACGACCAAACTCAGAAACCACCAAGGACCCTTGATTTGTGACCCCGAGCCACAAATATTCTCCTTTATTAGATCCTTAGCTATTTCAACTTCTCCTTCTCTGAGAGATTGTGCGTGTGTGGTGTGTGAGTGAGAAAGAGAGAGACTTTATTTGTTCTCCCAGCTATTTGCCCAGCCTCAAGTTATCAGCCACAAGCAAAGCTTTGTGTGACTGGCAGATAACACAAGGTAACGGATGTTTCATCTTTTCCATTCTGTCAGAGAGAGGAAGGCTAGTCAGGTATGCTGTGCTTGAATTTAAGAATGGCAGGTAAGGTGCTGGCGAGGGTTTAAGATTCTGGGAAGACTGGTGGATAGGATGCTTCCAGATTTTTTTCTCAGCTGAACCTTGTAAAAGCTCAAGTGTTCAGGCTTTTGTTGGGCTGAAATAGTCTGGCTGAATTTCTGACTCCTAGTATGTTTGTTAAATATATTCCCTCGTGTTTCTGTTTTGTGTACATCACTATCGGAAAAAAAACATTGTTTTTGCTATGGGCATGCTTCCCTGACTGAGGGAAATATGCTCCAAATATTTTGCTCCAAAACATGTCTTCCTGCTAAGAAAGGTGAGAAAGATAAGGCTGGAGACCACATGGAGTGGTGGGAAACCATTCCACACGTTTTGCTTTTAGTAAATTGGTGTTTTGTTGCACCACGGCTGTTTTGTGAATGAGCATGTCTTCCATAGCAGGCATTTCTGTGAAAACGCTCATCACTTCAACATTTAAAAAGCGTTCACTGATTCAAAAGGATTTCGTATTTCCTATTAAAAAGCAACAACACAAGAAGTGCCTAGACTAATCACTTTGACAGGACTCTGAATGAAAAGTGAAATAAATAAAATAAATTCTCTGAAGAGTGAAATGGGATATGGGGTAGCATCTGTCTTCTTAATCCATGGGGGATTCGGTATCATGCAGTTTATAAGTCTCCCCTTTTGAATTATATTAGTGTTATTTTTGTAACAAAGAGAAAAGCCGCATAACTAGAATTTCCCTTTTCTTCACTACGGGAGTTCTTAACTTACAACAACTCATTTAGTGACCGTTCAAAGTTATTACAGCACTGAAAAAAGTGACTTAGGACCATTTTTCACTCTTACAATTGTTGCAGCATCCCCGTGGTCACAAAATTCAGATGCTTGGCAACTAATTCATATTTATGATGGTTGCAGTGTCCTGGGGTCAGGTGACCCACTTTTTGCAACCTTCAGACAAGTAAAGTCAATAGGGAATCCAGATTCACTTAACAACCATGTCACTAACTTAACAAATGCAGTGATTCACTTAACAATTGTGGCAAGAAAATAGGGCAAACTCACTTAACAAATGTTTCACTTAGCCACATAAATGTTGGGCTCAATTGGTCGTCGTCACTCAAGGACTACATGAACTGCAAAAGGAGAAGTACAAGTACTAATTTGCTATCTTCAAAAGGTTAAGCATTAGCGAATCTCTCTCTCTCTCTCTCACATACGCATGCACGCACGCACGCACACACACACACACACACACACACAGATTTAAAAAGAACCCAGCAGGTTATTTCTGGTAGGAAGAATAGGTATGGAACTGTGTTATGTCACTTGTCTCTGAATTAGCTAATGCAAACAACTGGGTACTGTATTACTATAAGTTGTTTATTATAGAAGAGCGATGGCTTTAAATATTTCAGCATCGCTTATGACTTGAGGTGAAGGAGAAAAACACCTTGCCCGGATAGACTGAGAGAAAACACAAAGTACTTCACCATCTTGCATCCTGTCTGTCTGTGCAATTGCAGCTGCCAAAAGATTCCTCGAGTTGCAGAAAACATCGCCTCTTTGCAGGGACAGCATCAAGATTTTGCTCTCCCAGCA
Source organism: Oxyrhabdium leporinum (assembly GCA_032468155.1). Taxonomy (NCBI): domain Eukaryota; kingdom Metazoa; phylum Chordata; class Lepidosauria; order Squamata; family Cyclocoridae; genus Oxyrhabdium; species Oxyrhabdium leporinum. The sequence goes on from JANHFL010001838.1 coordinate 32,511, forward strand.
GAGGCAATTTGCCAAGGACTTCATCCCCAGGCATCAGTCTTATGGGGCTCACGCTTAAAAGGAAAGCTGCCCAGAGATGACTTGCTTACTGACAGCATTGGCACAGAAAGGATGTCATGAAAAAGGCTGCCCCATTGGGAGCCCCTTAGGAGGGTTTAGGGCCAAAGGCAATCCACTCTTACTCTTCCTATTTTATGTATAGTTGGATTCTGGAAGGAATGGAGGGATGAAGGAATGGAGGGAGTGAGTGATTGGTATTTTCATTCAGCGAGAAATCTAGGTTTCTGTTCTTGTCTGTGTTTGGATATCTATTGGGGGGGGGGGGGGAATGGGAGTCAAGATGGAGAAGAGTAGCCCAAGAATAAGTACAGATAGTGCTCAACTTATGATCACAATTGAGCCCAAAATTGGCAAGTGAGAAATTTGTTAACAAGAGTTTTGCCTTATTTTATGACTTTTCTTGCCACATTTGTTAAGTCAATCACTGCAGTTATTATGGCTGTTAAGGGAATCTGGTTTCTCCGTTGGCTTTGCTTGTCAGAAGGTTGCAAAAGGTGATCACGTGACCCTGGGACACTGCAACTGTCATAAATGTGAGTCAACTGTCAAGCATCCCAATGTAAATTACGTGACCCTGGGGATGCTGCAGCGGTCGTGAGGAAAATGGCTGTAAGTCACTTTTTTCAGTGCCGTTGTAAGTGTGGTCACTAAAGCGAACTGTTTTAAGTCAAGAACTACCTATATGTATGAAATAACCTGCAAAAAATTATATATTGATAGATATAGATGAGTGTGTGTGCATGTGTGTATTTATTTATTTATTTTACAGGAAAAAAATAGACTGAGCACTAACTGGCCTTGCTTTCTTCAAACTGTAGTTGAATCAAGGAAGTTTAGGTAGCTCCTAGAGACTCTTGTAAAGAGGTCTCCTTTGACAGAAGCCCATAACTTGGCATAGTGGAGACAGCCTTTTCCTACCTCATCCATACCCAATAGAATGCATTCTCTGGAAAGCAGTATTTTTTGCTCCACTCTTAACGGAGATAAATCTCATCTGTCGGATTTTGTTAATTAATTTTGTTTTATAAACAATGAATGTATTTAAAAAATCTTTTTAGTTTCTTTAATTACTGTTAGCATCCATTTGAATAAAGATACAGATCTAAGCACTTAAATGGAAGAATGGTTTGTTTTTGTCTTTTTTTAGCAACAGGGAGGAGCACTTCAGGCTAGAATTTAGGAATTACTGGCAGGACTAGATGTGTATAGAGAGATAGCTAATATTTGCTTCTGGCATGCTGTATGTGATTTTTCAGGTTCTGCAGCAGAGGTCTGGCACACATACCTCTGGAATAAAAAATATGGGATATTTATGGGTATGGAAACTTTATCTTGAGCTTGCAAAAAAAATAATACTGTCTATTTGGATGTCTTTCATCTTATGTTTATTCAAGAAATTTCCAGATGGAGCTAAATGTTCTTCAAAGGTTCACATGAAACTATTCATTTGTCATATGAACAGAAGTAAGGATTGATAACCATAGTAAAATACTCAGTGAATTTATATTTTGAATTGCATAAAATGTTTATAAATGCATAATACAAGGCAAAAGTCTGAAGAATACATGTCTTTAAAAAAGGCAAAACAATTCATGGTATATACAGTCCAAACAGTAACAAATATGATTTAGTACAGGGGTGTCAAACTTGATTTCATTGAGGGCCGTATCAGGGTTGTGTTTGACCTCGGGGGGAGATGTGGGGGTGTGGGCAGAGTGGGTATGGGCAGCTCGATGTCACTCATGTCAGGAGCGCTTCTGGTGGCCTAAGTGCTCTGCCAGTGAAAACGGGCTCCCGAACTCCATTTCCAGCTGCGACGGCCTCCTGCAACCCTCTGCCAGAGAAAATGGAGCTCGGGAGGGCACTGGGGCTGGTCCTTCGCTGTCTCCAGAGTGCCCCACAAGACAGATCTAAGCACCCATGGACTGGAATCGGCCCACAGGCCTTGAGTTTGACACCCCTGATTTAAAAAGACAATTATAAAAATGTAAGAATCGTGGATCTAGCAAAGGGAAAATTAATTTTCAGCATGATATTAACATCCTGTACAGAGCCATGGTGGTGCCGTGGTTAAAATGCAGTATTGTAGGCTAATTCTGCCAACTGCTGGCATTTCGAACCTAACTGGCTCAAGGTTAATTCAGCCTTCCATCCTTCCGAAGTTGGTAAAATGCGATTGTTGAGGACAATATGCTGACTCTCTAAACCACTTGGAGAGGGCTGTGAAGTGGTATATAAGCCTAAGTGCTATTGCTATCCTTAAAATTCACGGAAGCAATTCATGCCGATTTTACCAAATATGAAGCCTCAAATGTTGACGTTTGTAGCCTGCAAAACTATAATGAGAAGTTTAAAAAAGAAATGATGGTGGAAGGTGTTGTACTGCCAGCTTCACCCCTTTTGTACATGCATACAGCACTGAAAGAAGTACAAAACAGATGGGATTTGTATTACAGTATCATTTTTGCTATCTTGCTCTTTTGGACACCTGCCATGTTGCAGATGCAACTATTTGTCTTGATGATTTAAGTTCCATCTTTGCACCTTGTAGAAAGAGTTCCCTTCCACGTACGGGAAGGAGCTGATATCCTTCAGCAGGCAGCTCTTTCAGCCAGCCCCTATAGAGAAGATCTCAAATCCAAGCAGAATTTTCAGCTCCTGAATGGAAAGATAGCACGGTAAAAAAAGGAACATGGGGTATCTCAGGAGGGTGGGTGAGTCCCCAGGAGGCCTGAAACAGGATGTGTGTGAGTGACTGTTTCTGACAGGCTGGAAATCCTTGGATTTCAGCAGGGAGGATTTTCAGCACCTGAGTGAAGTCTTCCAGGATCTACCCCACCTTCCCACAGGCACCCCACGCTCCTCACCTAAACCTTCATCCATGTAACAACGTTCATGATTGTTTCACAACTGCAACTGGGAATGCCAGGGTTGCAGTTGTTTAGCCAAGCAGTCCATATGGGCAGTATCATGATGTCTCATTAATGATTGCTTTGCTCAAGAACTCAGATTCCAGTTTGAATGGTAGTAGTTACGCAAGTATTACCTGCAGTGTCTTTAAGAGCTATTTTTGGGTTTGGTTCTCAAGTCAAGGTGAAGTTGTAACTATAGTGCTCGGAATGCTATACTTTAGTTCCCTTACTAACAATTTATATAAATGAAACTTTTTCTCATGCAACAATGCAACTGTAGCATAAGTATCAGAAAAAGTGACAAAACTAAGCACTTGCAGAAAGGGAAATTAGGTGGTTGAGAATCACTTGTGCTGTCACTAGAACTTTAATAAACCAAGAAATGCTTGAGATGGCTTCCACTTTTCAGAGCTAGTTTATTGCTTTGTTACATAGCATGCTACCACGATCTGTGTTAAAGTATATTTTCCTGTCCCCAAAAGGTAAATTTAGCTTCTTTAACACAGAGATAGCTTGCATATGAACTATCATTTTAAAAAGTTGTAGCAAGACATTTGTCTCTGAAAAGAAGCATTTATGAGCCAACCTTGGTTAGTTTTCTAATCATCCTGTGATAACATCATGTTAACCTTTAATGAAAAGCTTTGTTTTTATCTAAGATAAACAAGCTAGAACAGTTCTACAAACATGGCAAAATGTATTTCTTTAAACTCACATTTTCCATTTGGTCAAAGTGAAGCTAAATGATCCAGGTAAGGAACTGGTCCCCCTCCTCTCTCCTTTCACAATAGTGTTTAGTTATTTATTATCACTTATTAAATTTGTTTGCCATCCATCTCACCATCTCTGTTATGAAACAGAGTTTTAAAGATATTGCCTACCTTATATACCTTGGGAAAGGATACAAACAGAATATTTGACTATTCTATGAGGTTTTTGCCTTGCAGGAATAGTTTCTGCCATTCTAAGACTGAGCAGTGTAGAGTGTTTTTAAATTTTTAAATTGATTTCAGCTGCTGTATGTATTAATATTTCATAGCGCCTTGGATTCAACATACAGTAAATGAATAAAATAAATTCCATTGTGCTTTTTGATGGTTAGCCACACTGAACTTTTAAGAAGAGGCAATTGTTTTTTAAGAAGTAAATATAGAATTCTTAAATTTTCCTCTTCTGTGTTGCAGATCTGAAAGGAAACCCATATCCACCAGTCAATTACTCAGTTCCACTTCCCAACAGCCTTAGCCAACATTGTCAAATATGAGGCATTCTGAAGAGTATAACATTTAGAGTATGTATGTTGCTCCCTCCTGTACTGTAAGTTCAAAAGGGTAGATATGTTATCTCAGAATCATGGTGGAATCCCATGTTTTGGCAAATCAAGAAATTATATTTTCCCATAGAATTTAGCATACATTGTAACTTGAAGTTGTCACAAGCCTACCACCTTGCCATCAGCTTAGATGAAAATCATTACCTGAAGCAATTTAAAAGCCAGAGACCTTGACTATGATGTTAAATAGACCATCACAAGTTAGTATATATCTATTAGTGTGTGTGTGTGTGTGTGTATACACACATAGACTGTTAGATTTTTTTTAATATTTACTGGTGTTTCCAATATAAACCCAATAAAAGTGTTTAACAGTGGAGATTTTAGAAGTTTTCCATGGTTCAAACTCCTTTGAACAGAATAATTTTTTTTCAGATGCTGGCTTTCTTCATCTATTTAACTTAACGGTTTTCCCTGTCCAGTCGTGTCCGACTCTAGAGGTGGTTAGCTGAGGGAGCCAGGATTGTCCGAAGACATTTCCGGAGTCATGTGGCCAGCATGACTTTATGCCAAGAAGCATGGAACACGATTACCTTCCCACTAAAGTGGTACCTATTTATCTATTCACATTTGCATGCTTTCGAACTGGTAGGTGAGCAGGAGCCAGGACAACTAACATTAAGGTTCCTACTAAGGAATTAACAATACCGGTTCTAAAAACCTACTTATTAATCTCTTTTTCTTTTTGAACTTCTATTTGTCTTGTAAAAAATGGCACAATGCATTGCTCTGCACGCACTCTTTTTCAGGCATTTATGAAGAAGACATGATATTTTTCTCCCAACAAACCTTTGCAACTACTTCCTGGAGCTCAGACACTTAGTTCAGATCACAGATGGCCCCACAACATTTGCTGGTGACAAAAAAAAAAAGGACTGTCTTACCATCTCTAACTGCACTTTCGGCCAAACATTTTGTGAACGATGGTGTTTCAGGCTATTTTACTTGGTGCTAGATGTACTGTGCAAATGCCAGCACGTGAAGTGAGCTCATAACCATAACAGTGGCAATAAGCTTGTTTTGGTTTATATTTGTATGTGCTAAATTCCTTTCAACCCACAGATGTGTAGTTGACAAAAGTACACAAAGTGGCACTGCGTCCTTTCTGCGTGTTTGTTAACGATAATGCTGGAAGATCATTAAATGCATGTAGATCTATCATATTAACATAAAGATGCCAAATGCACCTCTGATTGTAATGAAAATATCCTTTCTGTAGACGTAATAATGGAGGGTGGAAGGTTAAAGTAATTTAAACCCAAAGCAAATTATAGTTATTTTAATAATGCAAAAATTATGCCAGTCTTGGTGAAGTTCAAATTGTAACAGCTCAACTATGCTACAGCTTTCTTTTTCAAATCTATTTGTTTACCATCAAAGTTTAATAAATTTGTTATTGTTAATGGTATAGTGTCTGTACATTCAGCAAAATAACAATTTCCAAAACGAGGGCAGCTGCTTCTTTAGGAAAACATTGTAGATGTTGCTGATCTCCCTGGCTTGGGAAATTATGCACGCTTGTGGTGCTCAATGGGTTCCTTGCAGTTGTTGCAACCAATGACTCCCGGCTGAAAAGACAGCTGACTGTGTGCCTACACAAAGAAGGTTCAGACACCACCTTGTATCAAGGTTCTATCACAATAAGGGGCAGGACCTGCTCATCCCCACTATTTTATTCTCCCTGCCACTACTCCAGCATTTTCATTTTCCCAGTGGTGTATGTCCAGCATCTACCTCAGGCAACTACATGTGCTGTGGTCTTACTTTCTCAACTTCTCAAGAGTACCTAAGGCAGAGAAGGAATCCACGTAGGGTTGTATATAACAGGACGGGGTCTGAAGTCAACTGTGGAGCATGGGAGAGGAGAGATGCCCCTGCCTGGAGTTTCAATATTGCCATATTACAACAGTTTTTTCAGCTTGGCTGATCTTAGATGTTCTCCATGCAAATGCTCTCCACAACACTTCCAACTCAACGTTAACAGTAACCCTAACATTATTGCAGAGGTATCTACATGGCCTTTGGAGACAAATAGAATGGCAAAATAGTAGCTTTGTTTTGCAAGTTTTTTTTAAATGTTTAGCAATATATTTATAATAATCTTCATTTTGACTAAAAATGTTGGTATTAATATTTGATTAAATATTTTACATCTTACATCCCACATATTTACTTTGTCTTTGTATCCCAATATAATATAGTATTTCACTATTATAGCCCTTGGACCAACAAACCATTCCTCATGTGGACCAATTTTCAGCTTAAGACTCCTAAATAGTCACTGAATCGCATGGATTTATGGTAAATTGGGCAAAATTTGGCACTGAAGTAGTATTGAACTTATGACCATTGGTTTAATAATGATTCAAAAGTTACAAAGGCCTCAGAAGAAGTTATTTATGATCTGTCCTCCCACAACCTTCACACCACGATGTCATGTGATCGCAATATACATGCTTAGCAACCGGCTCACATTTACAGCCAGTGTCCTGTGGCCGTGTGATTGTGATTTGTGACCTTCCCAGGTAGTTTCCAACAAGCAATGTTAATTGGGGAAGCTGGACTCTTTTAACAATCATGGTAAAAATGATTATAAAATCAGGTCTGGTCATATGACAACTCACTTAATGACCACATCACTTAGCAACTGAAATTCCAGTTCTAACTGTGATCATAAATCGAGGGCTACATGTAAACCCATTAAAATTAAGTAAAATGTGGAATCTCGCAAGGAATTCACTTAGTATATCGTACCGTCAATTTGGATTAAGAAAACGTGATTACTTACATTCATATTCCTATCCCAGATCTGGATGGACCCATCTTGGCAGCCAGCTGCAATAAGTTTACCATCTCTGCTGTAGGTGCAGCTTGTTGGAATCACCCTTTTACCTTGAGCTGAACGTGGTTTAAACACAGTTTTATGTTTTTTCTCATTAGTGACATCCCACGTTCTTACAGTCCTAGGGAAAAAGCACAGAAATAATGCAAATCATTATGCATTATGTATAGGTATGATGGTAAGTACATATCTATCTATCTATCTATCTATCTATCTATCTATCTATCTATCTATCTATCTATCTATCTATCTATCTATCT
>JANHFL010001838.1:43092-62144 GCA_032468155.1 Oxyrhabdium leporinum
GTTCTTAATAAACTCTAGTTTAGATTGTTTACAATCGACGTATCGAGTTTTTATTTGACCTAAATGGAACGCTGACAAAGAGAACAGGCCATGTCCACAGCTCTACGCCTATGTTTCTCTGACCTCCAGAATATTCTCTTAAGGAAGAGCATGATTTCTGGATTATGCTGACAGCTGTACTTGTACTGTCCTTCCAAGTTCCTATCTGAACACATGGAGGCTGGAGAGAGATGGAGGTGTGACTAACTATGACCCATTTTGTCCCCATCCTGAACTCTTTACTGTCTCTGAATTGGATATCAATCAACTCCGAATCCCCCAATGTTGTTTTCATGGTTCCTATCGTCCTCAAGCCTATCTGACTAATGTCCAGAGGTGATGGTCATCATAGTCTACCATCAAGGGATCCATGTGTGGGAAAGTCCATAGTTTCTCAAAAGATTCTCAAACATGGTTATTCTACATGCTGATGTGTTTATATATGATAGACAGATGATAGACAGACAGAGCCAGTCGGTCTGGTGGTTAAGACATCAAAGTACAGCGGGTGATTGTGAGTTCAAGTCCTGCTTTAGCCATGAAGCCAGTTGGGTGACTTGGGCCAGTCATTCTCTCTCAGCCCAACCCATCTCACAGGGTTGTTGTTGTGGGGAAAATAGGAGGAGGAAAGTATGTTGTATATATTCGCTGCCTTGAATCATTTGTAAAAATAATAAAGGCAGAGAATAAATAAAAGAGAGGGAGGGGGGATTCTTAAATAAAGTTTATTTACAAAACTTTCAACTTAACACAAATTAACTTCTTTAATATACAAGAACATCATGTTCAGAGTCACAGAGCATAAGCCTACAAAAACTGGAGCAAATTAACTTGAAGAATGATTTGGTATTGCCTTCTGGCATATACATCCAGACTTTTGAACTCATCAAACAGTGCAATGAGGTGTCAGCATGGTTTAATTCTAATACCACTACTGTTTAGAATATGAAAGGGATCCCAGGCTAATTCTTTTCATGCACTTTTTTTGGTATATAGGGTGAATATGCCATAGATTATAAAACAATAAAGCAGCTCTTAACAGAGTCACAAAACAACTACGTAATTTCTAAATCAGTGACAAAATCTGAACAACATCAGTCCAATTATCAAATCAAGACTTATTCTTGAGAGGGAGAGAGAAGAGGGAGGCAACCTATTCTCCAAAGCATCTGAAGGCCGAACAAGAAGAATGGTTGAAAACTATTCAAGGAGAGAACCAACCTAGAACTAAAGAGAAATTTCCTGACAGAACAATTAATCAGTGGAATAACTTGCCAAGAGCTAGAAACACAAGTTTATTCTTACAGAATACAGAATATCAGAGTTGGAAGGGACCTTGGAGGTTGTCTAGTCCAATCCCTTGCCCAAGCAGGAGACCCAATTCCATCTCTTCTTAAAAACTTGCAGTGTTGAAGCACCCACAACTTCTAAAACTAAGCCGTTCTATTGATTAATTGTTCTCCCTGTCAGGATTTTTTTTCTTAATTCTAGGTTGAATCTCTCTTTGATAAGCTTCCAGCTGTTACTTCTTATCCTGATCTCAGGTGCTTTGTAGAATAGATTAACCTACTCTTTTTTGTGACACCCTCACAAATATTGGAAGACTGGTATCATGTTCATCACTGTCCATTATAGTCATCATAGTTTTTTTTACCATTCTCCAATAGTTTCTTTGATTAAATATATCTTAGCATTGGTATACTGATTTTTTTTATAATTAATACAAGTGTCTCATAGCATCAGATACTGGAAAATCAAAATATGGAAATATTTTTGCTAATAATATTCCATAAATCAGTGAACTTTCTCTACCTGTAACTCATTATTTCAGGAATCACATATGTTTTCAGATTTCAGCAGGATTAACACTATTAAGTGTATCCTTGATCCTCTCTGAGCTCAGTTGTTTTCTTGCAGATGTTTCATTACCCAAGCTAGGTAACATCCTCAGTACACAACTAAGCTCAGAGAGCACCAAGGACCCCTCATTTCAATCCTGAGGGTTTTTTAAATTTGTTGTAGTATGTTATTGATATTATTTCAATAATTATTTCAAGAATAATTCAAGAATTGACATTTCTGGATACAGATAGCCCTGGACTAAAACCATTCATTTAGCGACTGTTCAAAATTACAACAGCACTGAAAAAAGTGACTTACAACTGGTCTTCACACATCACAGTATCTCCAGGGTCATGCAATCAAAATTTGGGCATTTGGAACCTGGCTTGTAAGGTAGCACCTTCGCAGAGTGACTGCCATTTGCAAACCTTTCCAGCTGGCTTCCGATAAGCCAAGACAATGGGGAAAGCAGGATTCACTTAATGGCTGCATGTTTCCCTTAAGAACTGAAGAGATTCGTTTAACAAGCATGGCCAAAAAAAGTTGTAAAACTGGTTGTGACTCGCTTAAGAACAGACTTGCTTAGTTATGGAAATTCCAATTGGGATCCTAAACTGAAGAGCGCCTGTATTTCTTAAAATTACAGCAATGCAGTACAAAATGGCTAGCTGCAACCAGTAAATCTCTGTTCCTTAATCTCATCAAGACAATGGAAAAAGCCAGAACAATACTGAACCACTGTTAAAGGGCAGTGGAAAACACAAAACACTTACAACTATTCTCCTGGATATGAAGAGACATACCAGGCAGCTGAGTTTTGCAAGGGGTCTCTATTATAATTTAGGGGACATTTGAGAAATTTACTTTGAGTGACCATCAACAATTCAATCATAAACTAGTCTGATGCCGCACTGCACAAAAGAAAGTAAGAGTGAAACACTGAGAAAACGGAACAGTCCCCGAAGATCCTAATTAGTGAAGGCTGTAAATAACTTTGCAGTTTATTTGGGTTTAGAATTATCTCCACCGAAATCAGGACTTTGGACTGAGACTGACATGAAACAGCCATTAACCAAAAAACGATAAGGTTCTCAAAAGGAAATCTGTACAATGACAAACGTAAGCATTAGCAATTTGCTTTCATAGACCGATATATTGCCATCTTATTTCTCACCATCACAGGCAATTAAATTAACACTGAACAGAAATCAAGCACTCCACCAGCAACACAGAGCAAAATAAAACAGGCAGGGACATTCTGTGCTAGATTTTCTGTATTTTTTACTTTAGGCCAGGATACACGCACACATTGATATGGTTACAACCAAAAGACAAGCGAACCTTAAAAGAATCCTTTTATTCATTTTTTTTAAAGGAACAATTTCACATTGGATGTGATATGTTTATTTAACTCCTCTGTGAGGCTTCTAGGGAACTAGTTTGTTATTATAATAGGAAATGAGAAAAGGAAATATTAAAGGTGGCTTTCTTTCCCTTTTACAATGAGTGGGACCATTTGTTTATTAAGCTGGAAGTTCTCAAATCCCTTCAATATCCCCGCAAATGACATTAAACATTCAAACTCAATAGGAATGCTGTTAAGAAATTAATGGTTAATGCACTTTAAAACAACCATCCGGGTTACACGTTATTTCAGTCTGAACATTAGTCCTTGAACTCGTGTTCATCTCTAGGAGCTCAATATCAAATACACAACTGACTTATGATTGTAATTGAGCCCAGAATTAAGGTCGTAAGTTGAGGCATCACGTGACCAGATCCAATTGTTTGGAATTTTTCCAGCAGTCATTAAGGAAATGCCACAGTCATTAAGCGAACACTGCGATCGTTAAGCAAAACCATTTTACCCAATGGATCCCCCCCCCTGAAAAAAAAACTATAAAAAATTGCAGCCATGTGACCACGGGACACTGCAAATGATCAAGGGGAGCTGATTGCCAAGCAACTTAGGGGGTGGGGTGGCTAAAGCAACTTCAAAATTGAATCATAAGCAGTTTTTACGAGGTCAGTCATAGCTTCAAGCGGTCACTAAGTGACTGGTCGTAAGTAGTACCCAGTCTATAGTCCAGAAATCAAATTCTATTTTCAAAAACAGGATTCAAGACTTTTGCCAGCAACATCATAGGAAAAAATCTGAATAAGTTTTAAATATAAAAAGCTGATAACTATCCCTAAAAGATTTCTCAAAGTATTGCAAAGTTTCTATAAATGTATCCAAATTTAAAAAATACCACTATGTTGGTGATATTGTCACTAAATACCATGGAATTGATGTAATTCAGCCTTGTCTAATCTGACAAGCCTTCATATATGTTGGGCTTCCATTATTTTTAAGCAGCTGTATTGAAGCCCCTTATCTCTAGTGAGAATCTGATTGAAGAATGTGATACCCACTAAATTGTTATTATTCACCATACAGAAAGAATGCTGGAATGGCAATATAAAAAAGAATCACTCCAAAAAATGGAGAAATACTTCCATGATAATTTTACAAAGCTTTTATATAATGTTCATATTATATGAATTTTATTCTGGCACTCTTTAGAGGTCAAAATTATAGCAATGACAAAAATTCTGTGAACCCTTTTGAATTTTCAATATTTCTGCATAAATATGACCTAAAACAAGCTCTATTCTCCCCACAAATCCTAAAACTAGCTAAAGGGAACCCAGTTAAGCAAATGAGTCAAAAATATTATACATATTTATTTACAGAGGAAAATGTTCCTAAGGTCATATTTGTGTGTAGCAAAAGTATTAACTCCCTCTTGGAGGTAAGAAATGTAATGAACAAACAAACCTCTAGGATTATCAATTTATTTGAAGGGGAAATCAGATTCAGATCTTTCAATCAATGGGATGATACTCAGATATATGTAGGGAAGTACCTATCTTAGTTATAGAACAAATTTGTAGATTTTCACTATGAAGTCTGATCGTCACAACACAGATAAGTGGAAGTGTGCCTATGGCAACTCAAGAGCAGTCCAGGGATGCTTTGCGAGTTGACAGTGTCATAGCTCAAGCAAAGGAGTTATCTGAGGACCTCTGAAAAACAGTTGTTGATGTTTACTTTTAGATGGAAATGCAGCTGTGGGCCTAAACTGCATGTTCCATTACATAACAGAGTATATAGCATAAACATAACAATGCCTTAAATACTCCTTGAAGCCAACACCCAGACAAAGCACCGCCACATATTTACTGTATTTTTCGGAGTATAAGACGCTCCAAAGTATAAGGCGCATGTAGCTTTTGGGGAGGAAAACAAGGGGGAAAAAATCTGCCTCTGCCTTCCAGCAATTTGCCTCCTTATAGCAAACAGCCTGTTTCAGCTTCAGCACAGCTTGATTAGCACAAGTAGCTGATTGTCGGTTGGATCGGCCTCCCGACGATCCACTGTTTAAGACTGCAGGAATCGCCATCACCTACTGCCGCCTCCGTGCACCCCATTTTTGGCCTCTGCATCCCGTTTTCAGCCTCCGCACGCCCCATTTTCGGCCTCCGTGTGCCATTTTCAGCCCCTTCCAGGTGGCGGGGATCAGAACAGGCAGAAAATGGGGGGCACGGAGACTAAAAACGGGACGTGCGGAGACTGAAAACGGGATGCAGAGGCTGAAAATGGGGCATGCAGAAGCGGCAATAGGCAATGGCAATCCCTGCAGCCTGAAACAGCTGATCATTGGGAAGCTGATCCAACCGACAATCAGCTGGTTGTGTTAATCAGGCTGTGCTGAAGCTGAAACAGGCTGTTTGCTGTAAGGAGGCAACTTGCTGGGAGGCAGTGGCCAAGGGGTGGGGACCTGTGGGTGGGCGGGGCTTCGGCAACATTCACTGTATAAGATGCACAGACATTTCTACCCACTTTTGGGGGTGAAAAAAGTGTTTATACTCTGAAAAATATGGTGATCCTGCACTCAGGGGAACATTAATGCTTTTTATTAAACAGGAATCAAGCATACGTACACACCCTGTCTTCAATTGTATAACTGGTCACTTTTAACATTTGAAGGATGTGTGCAGATCAGCCAGATGTTTTAACCATGATAAGACAAAATGCAGAAATTGTTTTAAGAGGTTTCTAGCCTACTATATGCTCTCCAACCCAAATCTAGAAATTGTTTATTTCTACATTGTCTTCATTTTCCAAACCCACCTTAAGTTCTATGCAGCTGAAAAAGGTGGAGTACTATATATCCTTTCTAACTAAATAAATGAAATAGTTTATGATTGGGGTTTGAATGAATCATAATTATACTTTAATCTCAAATTGAATCATTTACATAGCATTAGGATTAATTATTTGTTCAATTGTTAAAAAGCAAATCAAATTTGAAATTTACTGGGTTACTGCAAGAGTATTACTGAAATAGAACATAACAAGAGGGAAAAAAGCATTTTTGAAAGAAAAGGCAGCAGTCTAAATATTTTAACTAGAACAAGGTAAAAAATGGGAACATTCTGAACTATATCTTGGCCTTTAGGTAGTCTAGATGACTAACCTCTTACCCGAAGGTGAAAAATTTCTAAAAGATAGCTTTTCAAGAATGTTTGCATAACTAGTTTTCCTTTTCTGGATACTGGTTATTTCTCTGGGGTATTTTTTTCACAAAAACCACAAACAATCCTTCTGTGGTTAAAAAGTTTGATATATACATAAATAAATAAATTACAGGCACTTCTCAGAACATATTTTATGCATTGATAAGGAGAATCCAGTAGAATGGGACAGCTGACTAGCACCAGGAGAGATGGACACTGTAAGTATCTTTGTTGTAAAAATGCCTCACTATGGATCTAGCCAATGTGGTATACATCATAATCACATTAATAATCTCATGTATTCCATGCAGGGCATTCCTTGAAGATGGTTTGACAGCAGTTTTTAAAAAGTTAAGAGCTGGTATGCGATTTACACCACTGATTTTCAACCAGCTATTCGAGCCCGCTACCATGTTTCTCCCACCCCAATAATAAGCCCAACCCTACTTTTTTGGGGGGTGGGCCTAACATTACCCCTACCCCGAAAATAAGCCCGGGGGATGGGCGTGACCAGCATTAGTGGTGTGGGCGCAGGGGGAGAGGCAACTGTCTGACTGCAGCTGCAGCACTCTGGCCCCTTGGGGCAGCGTTCGCCAAAAAGCCTCCATTCCGAAGGCTGAATTTTCAGAATGGAGGCTTTTTTGGCGAACGGGAGGAAAATGGGGAGGGGGGATTTTCCTGCCTGCCATCCTTCCCTCAGTCCATGCAATCAAAAAGCCTCCATTCCGAAACTTCTGCTCACACACGTCGCCCCGGGCCTCCGTTTCGCCGTCAGAGTCTTCCGGAAAGCCCTCTGCAGCTGTGAAATGGGCTCCGGATGGATGCGCACGGCAATCCCAGCCTTCCGAAACGCCCTCTGCAGCTGATAATAGAGCTCTGGATCGATGCGGAGCTCTGTTATCAGCTGCAGATGCCTTCCAGCAGGCATCTAAAGGCAAAATGGAGGCCGGGGCGATGCGTGCAAGTGGCGGCAAGCAGCTACAGAAGAAGAGGGGCCAGCAGCGGGCTTCTGCTGGGAGGGGCTGTCAGTGCCACTGCCACAAGATGAGTCAAAAATTAGAACCCTCCAAAAAGAAGACCTAACCATTTTTTCAGGGGTCAAAAGAAAATAAGACCCGGCCTTCTTTTTGGAGAAATACAGTATTATGATTTCAGATACAGTTTCAGATTCTCACTCTTTTCTATAAAGCTCTGAATTTGGAAGATACCATAACACAAAGGCCACTTCCTCTCCTGCAACTCCATGTTTAACATTTGCAATCTTTGTCTGGTGATCCACTGCATGTCCATAGACACTAGGGAGCCCTTCATGTAAACCTGGCCAGAGTCTTTTCCGCAGTAGCATTCAATTGTGGAATTACCTCCTCTGAAAGATTAGGTTGATTCCATCTTTGCTGAATTTTTGTCAAGCGGTGAAAAGAGGTTTGTTCTATTTAGCTTTCAACAGTTTAAAAAAAAAACAAAACGGAGAACATTCTCCAGTCTTCTGTTATTGTTCAGTCACTAAGTCATATCCATACCACACCAGGCCCCCTTGTTGTCAGTGTTCCATCCAAATTCCAATAATTTATTCAGCACTCAGACAAAGTGTTATCCAAGTAAGAACTTATTAAAGAAAACCATGTTGGCACATCTGGGAAAAACCTGAATCTGAAGACCTGAAAGAAATCAAAGATCCACCTCCAAACCATCATCCAAAAGTCACATTCTCCAATTCTCTTCCAAAGCCAAGTTCTTCTCTCTTCTTGTCACTCCTCTTCCAGGTGCTGGTCAGGATGGCCTTGACACATCTGAAAAGAATTTTGTTTTGACTACTAACCCCTCTAAGTTTATGAGAAAGAACCTCCTCCCTAATTCCCATGTACTATTATGTGGCAGCCGCAGAGGCCTCGCAATTATGGCTTCGAAGGCTGACGCTTGTCCTCCATTGTCTCCCTGATTTTTCCCAACTCATGCCCACTGCTTCGATGACACTATCTAATCATTTCAGACTCTGTTGTTCCCTTCTCCTTTTGCCTTCAATCTTTCCCAACATCAGGGTCTTTTCCATTTGTGGCCAAAGTATTTAAGCTTAAACTTCAAACTTAGATTTTATTAAAAAAAAAAGCTCAGCTCTTAAAGGTGGATTTTTAAATTTGGGAATGCCTTAATATTCTATTGTAGACATCACGCGGATGCTGTGTGGGCCAAAAACAGTTTACAGTCAAGGCAGTTGATGCTCACAGGCCAGTGGGAATCTTGCTAACTCAGTGCATAAAACATGGTCAACTTCTGGTTTCCAAGATGCACAGAAGAACTGACATACATCCCAGGACAGGACGCGACTCTTATTTTTATCCATTAACTAAAAGCAAATTTCTACTGTCATTTATTTCCACCCACACTAACGCACACCGTAGGTAAACACATGCCTTGGGCAGCAATAATAATTAAAGAAGGTTAATGCCACTGAAATGCTAACAGTGACATAACCCAAGATAAATACTTATAACACATCTATATGACTGCATTAGCAAAGCTTACTAGAAAATTCCCTATTAAAGCAATTAGGTACGTACCAACAACATAAGCAGATGTCAACATTGCTGGAATACTCCACTCCAATTAGCTAAATTCAGAACGTTATTTATATTGGTTCAGTACTTTTAATGAACTAGGAAGAACTGTGTTATCTATCCGTCCATCCATCCATCCATCCATCTATCCATCTATCTAATTTTAAACCAAAGAAGAAACTTGCTGAAAGAGCTGCCATCTGAAGTGAGCTGAACTCCTTCAGCGGGGTGCAGAAACGTGCTCTGTTCCTTCACCTGGCCAAAGGAATTCCCATCCATGCATGAGGGGAAGTGAACTATTTAGTGGGGTGAATAATGGAGCTCAAATCCTGAGCAATCTTTCCATATCCAACTGAAGGAGTTCCCTTCTACACATGGAAGGGAACTGAATGAGTTCAGCTAGGACAGAAATGGAGCTTAAATCCTGAAGACTTGAGCGCTGCTCCTGCACCCTGTCAAAGGAGTTCCCTTCTACAAGCAGAGAGGAGCCGAATTCCTTCAGAAGGAAGCTCATTCAGTCATCCTTCAAAGATGAGAGGAAGTCAAAATACAAACAGAGTTAAGAGGTGGCACAGTAAAGAAAGGAGCGCAGCGTGGGGAAAGCTTCAGATGCCCAGTGCAGGCCACATGCGAGTGTCTCCTCATTCACGGGCTGAAAATCCTGCTTGGATTTTGGCATGGAGGATTTTCAGCTCATGAGCATAGTCCCCTAGGGTCTTCCCCCACTCCTTTCCTAGGACGCTGTCTGCTTAATAACCCACAAGACTCCTTAATGATCACAACCTGGAGTGCAGCGATTGCAGTCATTGAGCGAAGCACTTAATGACTGCTTGCTCAATGGCTGAGATTTTGGTCCCAATTATGATCATAAGCCAAGGACTACCTCTACATTAAATATTTTAATGCAAGATGATGAAGACAATAATTATTTATTAAGAGTGCATGATGCTGAACTCTCAATGACCTCTGGAGCCATCGTTAATAATTCTGATATTAAAAAAAATCAAGATCATTTTTGAAAATCAATGATAGCATTTTATTAAGTCTATGATTGATCAATGATAATGTTATAGAAATTCTAGGAAATATTTTCAGACTTAGGAATGAAAACTTTGGGATACATTATGCAAAGCTTTCATTTCATAATTTGGATTCAGTGAATATTTTCCAATGAAAGTTATCGGATGCACTGCTGCTAAATAGAACAGTACAAAATATGTAAACTAGAAACATGGGTTAAAAGAACATTTCACCCCACATTTATCATTTCAGCAAAACAACATGAGGGTAGCCATGAAATCAACACACATGGATAAAATTAGACATCTGAATTAAGTTAAAGGATTAACACGGTAACTTTTGACAAACTTGCTAGAAACATTTCGTGCAAAGCAAAAATCAGGCCTATGATGGAGAAGGCCCAGAACATCACATTCAGGAGAAGACTTTATGTTACATATGGTGTATGTGTGAAGAGAGAAATTTGTGTTGTTAGATTGCAAGTGAAGTAACTAAATATCAAATTTAACAGTTTGAAGAATCTCAGCTAATAGTGGTCTTTGTTAGCTAGCCTCATGCTACAAGGATTCATAACTCTTACAATAATTGCAAGAGGCTGGATGAAGCAACTTCCTTAGCAGTCCAATAATTCTATTCTTAGCCTTAGACTAACATAATTACATAATTATTATGAAAGCACCCAAACATAAGAGATAACTATTTTATCAATCAAATACCTTGAAAGTTGCCATCATTATAGGCTGCTCTCATCCCCATTAACAATAAAAAGTTTGGGAATGTATTAAGATGGGTGCAGAGTGTTTACTCTCTTTTTTTTCCCCTACACACCTAATTATTTAAAGGAATAATCACTGCCCCTTCATTTTATTTGCTGTGGCAAGGAAGAGTTTTCTATCAGAACAGATGGCACTGATGAGCATTCGTATTTTGTCTAAATACGATGTGTGTATCTAAGCAGATATAGCTGGTTTGTTCTTTGGAGTCACAATTACAGTCACTATGCCTTCTTCTAGATCAGGGTGTCAAACTGGCGGTCCATGGGCCAGATGTGTCACACCCACCCGGCTTCAAAAAGGCAAAAAAATCGCGATACGCCACATGACGTGATTGAGTTTGACAGCGGTGTTCTAGATAGATGGTTTGTGTTGAGCACATGACAATATATTCAGGACTCTGTGTGTCTTTCACACTGAGCACATCCTTGAATTCAGCTGTGTGGAGAATGGGATCTTCCAACTTTCTATGGGAAACTACATTTTTCCCATTGGGAAAAAGGCAGGGTACACTATATTGGATCCAGTGCTACCTGCAGATACCAAGAATTGTGGCAACAGGGAGAAGACCAACCGTGCACTTTATGTTTAAAAATGGAAGTATTTACAATTACATAGCTGCTATGTGCGTGAAAGAATGTAATGAGAGAACACATCGCCAAGAGAATCAGAAAAGAGATGCAGGATAATTCAATCTGAACATTTTTCTCATCGTTCTGGAACCTTCTCGTGTATTACTGTCTTTAGAAAAAAAAATCCTAAGTAAAAATCCTTTTTGCGTTTTCAACTATCTTAATATGTAAAAAATATCTTCCTCCCTCCCTCTCTGTCTCTCTCTACACGTAGACTAAAATACCTTTAAAGTGCAAAGGGATACCAGAAGGACTTTTTCAACTTAGCAGCTAGCATTTTAATCAAGACAAACCTTAGCAATTAACATAAACATACATAGTTTATAAAGACAAAAATAGCTTTACTAAGCCTTTTGTAAACATATAACACTCAACACGGGCCAGAATAGTGAGAGACATTTTTCACAGTTTTGTGCAACAGGTTAGCTGACTGTGCTGGGAAATCTTTTGATTATTCTTCAATTATAAGACTTGGATCTGCAAATTGGTGTGATGGTCGAAGAGGGACATGCAACCTTGGGGGTGGTTGGTGGCTTGAGGGTGCTTTCTCTGCCTCTTAATTTATTTACATCTTAAATTTTAACCTTATTCTTAATTCTGCTTTTCACTGTTTTTTAATTATGTTTTTATATCACTGTATATTATTATAAACGGCCCAAAGTTACTCAAGTGAAATGGGTGATGTAGAAATTTAATAAATCATAGTGAATACCAAAAATTGGATGGGAAGGAGGAGAATGAATTTCTACTATCATGCAAGAAAGGTTGTTTGTTTTCTAATTGTGCACCTGTCTTTTCCATAAACTACTTGTCCTCAACACTTCTGAGCTTTTTTTGGATTTGGGTAATAAATTTAGAAGGCAAGCCACAGCATCAGATGTTGCAACTGTCTTAACTTTCAACTGAATTCCCAGCCATGACTGTGTAAAATGTTGGCATTTTAGCACAATAATACAAGGCCTTTAAAAACTTCTTGCTGATTCGGAATTTGTACAGTTTGGGTTTATCTGGTTCTTTGTCCAATCCAAAATGTGATACAAACTATTACAAATAAAGTATGTATTTATGGAAGATGGAATCTACATGGTCTAGTTGTTTTATGATGGCAAAGGAAGACCTGCATGTTATCTCAGAGTTCAACCATGGAAGAACAAAATTCTTGCCAGTAAATGCTAAATCTCACTGACATGTAGCCCATGCACATCTCAATATGGAGAGACTTGACAGTAAAGTTTCCACTACCGCAAAATGAACTAAAGTGCAGATCATCTATCATAATGTTTTCATTTCAAAATAGCTGGTACAACATAATGTAAATTTGCGGTTTCAGACTAGAAATTTCCTAAAGTGCAGAAAGACAAATAAATGTATTAAACCTTTAAAAAGAAATCTTTCTAACAGCTTCAGCGGTAATAAGTGAATGAATAAAAATAAAGTGAAGTCAGATACAGAATCCTTTTAAAAGCATTTTAGTAGACTATATAGCATCTAATCTAACAGTCTATTATTGGTTCAGTTTAGAAGAATGAAAGACAGTTCTTGATGTAAACAAAGTTATCATTATAAACATTAGCTATTATAACATTCTCTGAGCAGTTTACAATGTCAGCCTATTGCTCCCAACAATCTGGGTCCTCATTTTACCGACCTCGGAAGGATGGAAGGCTGACTCAACCTTGAGCCAGTTAGGATCGAACTCCTGGCTATGGGCAGTTAGCCTGCAATACTGGATTCTAATCACTGCGCCACTATGGCTCCTATGGCTAAATCTACCATGATTGCTTAGTACTATACAACAAAATGAAAAACGTTACTACATACATGTTGAAGTTTTGGCATGTATTTCAATGTAATCAGATCATAATTTCCTTTCTTTGGAGTGCACCCCCACTGAAATTCCCTTCTATTTTTTCCACTTTAAAAATATACACATGCAAAATTTTGCTCAACCTGTCAGGGAAGTTTTTAGGGATACCAGAAAATTACAGTATTGTGTGGAAAATGTTCTTACGTACAAAATTAAAAACTGCAATAATAGTATGAGAACCAGGGTTAAAAGCTTGACATATTTGCACAAAACCTTTATAGTATTAAGACAAGAGTTTTTACAAAAATCATTTCAGGTTACATGAAAACTTTTACTTTGTGCAAGTAGCCTTACTATAAATACCATGCACTGCTCTGAAAATTC
Source organism: Oxyrhabdium leporinum (assembly GCA_032468155.1). NCBI lineage: Eukaryota > Metazoa > Chordata > Lepidosauria > Squamata > Cyclocoridae > Oxyrhabdium > Oxyrhabdium leporinum. The sequence continues at coordinate 56,708 of JANHFL010001838.1, forward strand.
AGATAGCTCACAGCCACATTTTTAGAGCTTTGTCAATTTAAACATGTAAATAATGTAGGATCTAGGTTAAAATTAGAAAGTTATGCTTCAAGAGGATTCCTCTTCAATAAAGAAAATAAATGTACTTTTCTAATTGTAGATTCAACTGTAATCAAGAGAACAGATTTCTTTTAAAAAGAGTTCTAGATTGATAGATACAGCTGGAGAAAATCAGACAATGAGCAGACTAGAATTGCAACTCATCCTGCAGGCTTTGGATGTGTAAGGCTTTTTTTGACCCATTTCAATAAAGGACTCTGATCTCAGATTTGCATTTTGTCATATGCATCCAAAGGGAGAAAAAGCAGGCACTGTCTTTGCAGTGCATAATTTGGTGGTAGTCCTATATAATGGGAGGCATTTTAAAATGCACACATACAGAAGATAAAAGAGAATCGTAACTGGAAAGGCTTGAAAATGAAATCTTTCAAACATTGCAGATGGCAATAAAATATTTCCTTCCTTGATTTCTGAATAACTTCTGAATATAAGATATAAGACCCATATTCTTTAGGTCTCTAAAGAAGCTGTAACTCAGTAGTTAAGACACATGTTTTCAATTCCAGACATCTTGGGGGCCTGGAGAGCAGAGGGGCTCAGCACTGCAGCTGGATTAACCACTTAGCTTATTTCTTGGTCTCAGGACTTTAGCCAATCACTGAAAATAGCAGGGCCCACCACTAAAATTCCCAAACCCATTCGCCGAATGTTTGGTTTTTGTTTACAAAGCGTTTGCAGTTCTTATGGTGACAATAACAGAGGGAAATATACAAGCAGTATTTCATCTCTGACTACCGCAAAGCAGCAAAATTCATCTCTATCGTGGTCTGGATAATGCATGGAAGGAACTGAAATGACAAGGAAGGTATGGCACAAAGTTTAACTTCCTCTCTCTTTCTCTCCTGTGCATTGGCTAACGCAAAGAGGAAAGCATTTTTGGTTCCCCTTCTTAACTAATTAGTAATAAGCGTTCCAGTTAATTCTCTCTTTATTAGGCTTCTTTTCAAGGAAGTGAACATTATTTTTCCTCGTTTCTGATTTGCTGGATGTCTATTTGGCAAGCATAAGGATACACTCTTGGGGCTTACTGACTTGCCTGGGGGCGTGCTGGTAAGCACTTAAAATAAATGAAAATTATCCCAATAAAGTTGTACACCCCTCCAGAGAAATAGTAATTAGGGGTTTTGCCACTTTTCTGGCATCTAACAATGTCAAGGAACAATGCCTGACTATCTTTCAGCATTTCCTGAGAGAGATCCAAGCTATTAAAGGCACAAGAAGGCATCTTATTGCTAAATTAAAGTGAAACTTATCATTTGTCTATGTGATAAATCAAATTTAAAAAAGAATTACTGCAATAATTCTAGTCAGGGAGCACCAGATTCCTATCTCAACAGCTATGACACTTACTGGACAATCTTGGGAAAATCACTTCATCTTACTCTTAAGTGTCAAGCCCAAAGACGACAGAGTGAGATTCAATTAAGTCCAGTTCTTTATTTACTTATACCGAACAGACAGAATCTTAGCAGACTAAAGTTATAGTCTTTGAACCTAACAGATGTAACCTGGGAGATTCGAGAGGGTGGCTACCCTGAACCTTTTCCTCCCTCCTCCATCCATCCAATTCAAGACTATGCAATCTCTTGTCTTCCACCTCCTCCTTGGGAAGCCACAGTGCTACTGCTGACATTCCCTCCCCTAGTTCTTCTTCAGCTGCACGTTCCATCACACCTAGAAAACTGCCAGATGATAAACGTGTATTCAGAGGAAGAGGATTAAGTGCTACCCAGATCTGAGAAAAAATAAAAGACAAATATGGAATAAATTAATACTTTCATACTGTGGGTTTTGTTGCCCTTTCAGATTCCTAGGAATTAAGCAACATGAAACAAAGTGTGGGCAAGGGTATTCCTGGACATGGGTCCAGGACCCCATTCAGAAATGCAGCCTCCAAGGAAAGCCAAACTACCTTACTGTATTTCAAAATATATATCTAACATTCCAAACCCGTCTATTGAATCTGGAATCTAACTTCATTAAATCATTGTTTCTCTACAATTAGAACAATTAAGTTGGACATACTTTCTAATAAACCTTTCGGCCTTAAGAAACAATCCATTTTAATTTAGAGAATTCTTTGCAATATTACCCTGAGGCCAAACGGAATGATATGGGAAAGAATAACAAAACTATAAAAGATCTTCTACTGAAACACATAATATAAGACAACTAAACAAAGATTTAGTAGCTTAATTTTCTGTGCTCTTTGTCTGGAGTCTTTAAATGGTGAAGACAAATGATCTGAGCAAAACTACAGCAATATATGCTGTTTATTCAAATGTCTCATATTCGCTTTGGCGTGACTTCTCCTCTATTCCAGCTGCTCAGCCTGGCCAGTATTAGCTGTGTACAAAGCACAAAATGTTTGTCCAACCACTGTGATGACGCAGAAGGTGTTTAGCTAATAACTTTCATCCTCAGCTTTCTGCACCACAGCAATAGCAATTGATGGACAACAGTGACAAAATTCTAAAAATAAAAAAAAATAAAATTCCCCACCTTATTTTGTTATATTATCTAATTTATAGGGTTTTAGAATGAGGCAGTTTTAGAGTAACTGAATCTGTATCATCAAATTTGCATCCTTCCTTTTTTTGAAACTGACAAAGATTTTAGCCAAAGATTTTAGGATAAATAGCAATTGGTACTGAATATGATTTGAAAATTTTCATTTAAGAGAATATTCCTCCAAAGCACTTTATTGGAAGAAAAAAGAGATTAAAAAATAAGACAAATTATTTTGTTCCAAAATCACACTGTAATTGAAAGTGAAAACGTGAAATAGAGTCATTACTACCTTGAGTACTGAGCTGAATTCAAAGATGAGTTCTAAAATCAATTAACAAAATGTTCATTGGTTGGCAGTTTGCATTAAGAAATATAGTTGGAGAGATTGTTATATTCCTTTTTTTAACATTGTCTGTAATATAAAAAATACAAAAACAAATAGTAGGAAAAATAGGGGAGGGAAAGGGAAGAGTGCAGAAAAGAAGGGGGGAAAAAGAAAAGGCATTGACTCACGACTCCCTTTGGTGCAGTACAATATGATAGCAGCATCCAACCTCAACTTTTTACTTTTACATAGTAGTATAAATTAGCCATTTCTATATCAACAAATCTACATAATTGGTAAAATCCAAAATCAAAATCAGATCAAGCACAAAGTCCAGAAGCGGTTTCCAAGTATTCTAACAATACTACCTCCTGCTTTATAGCATAGGATGTTTGGAACTGCTTTGCAGCCTCAGGACTTGGACAACTGTCAGACATTGATGGAACAATTGTAATAGCAAACTCCATAGGAGCATATCAGCATCATGAGGTGATGCTTAAACAGATATGGATCATAAAGCATGACAATGACAAACAGCAAAATCTACAACAGAATAGCTAAACCAGGTCACTTTTGGGGATGGCCAAGTGAAACCCTAACCTTATTCAAATTGAAATGTCTACTATAATCTGAAGATAGCAATTCATGGATAGCCTCCAAATATCATCAAGTAAAGCAGTTGTAAAATATGAGCCAAAATGTATCTACGACAATGTTCAGGATTCATCAGCAAATATTGCTGCTAAAGCAAGTGCATTTACATTATTATTATTATCAATATTATTATTGTTGTTGTTGTTGTTATACCGGTAATAATAATTATTGTTATTAATAGCAAGAGCAACATATTCAATATCCATATAGACATTGTGTTATCTGGTTACAATTCCTTTGAACAGTACTCAGGATCATAATAGCGATGATATTCTCTAGCAATAATCTTATAGTACCAGTGCTTTTGCTTCATAATATTAATACGTATTATTAATCCTAATTAGAATTAATAGTTTACAGTAATCAATCATAATAATAAAATTAATCTTTCTCTTGTAATTTTAAAAGTTCTAACTTCTGTTTCTCTTATTTAACCATCGACAGAACAAATCCCATATCTCAAAATATTCAGTGTCTTCCTTTTCTTTAATTTCAAGAGTTAGTCTACTCATTTCTGCACATTCTAAGATTTTTTTTTATTGTAGGGATCTCCTCACCCTTCCAATGTTGTGCAAACATGATTCTGGCCGCTGTTAACACATGTACTATTAAATACACATTCCTTTTACTGTATTTTTCTGGTATAGTGACCAACAGAAATATTTCCGGTTTTAGACCTATATGTTCTTTTAGCATTTTTTCTGTCCAGGTGTGTATTTTTGTCCAATATTTTTTTGCTTTTGGACACGTCCACACATGTGGTACTACAAACCTGGGATCTGATTGCACTTCCAACACTTAAAGCAAGTGCATTTAAAGCATTACGGTACTAAATGTTCACAAACTTTTTTCCAACAAAAAACATTAAATGTCAATTTTCATTAAAGATGAAAGTTTTGTATATTGTTTCTTTCACCAAAATGTCTACCTATCATCAGATTTTAGATAAAACTTTGACCAAACTGTATATTGTGGTAGTGTAGGATTACAAATAGTTCTAAAGATAGTAGGATTATAGATAGTTCTCTCACCACCATACCTCCTGATCGGGGCCTGGATCTTCAAATAGCACTTGCCAGGATGGATTTGATTTAAATCAAGTCGATTTAAATCACGATTTAAATCACTAGTAAAAAGGCTTGATGTAAATCAACTCGATTTAAATCATAATTTTTAAAGAGTAACTGTCACCTCTGTCCCGCAGATCCGCTGTTGACTCACTGACAGTCCCATTCATTTTAATGGAATGGCTGGTGATGTGGCAGTAACACAACAAGATGAGGAACGTGGCGGGCAGCAGGTGAGCGGATGCCCGCTAACATGCGCTGCCAGGATGGATCTGAAATGACAGGTGCTTTTTAAATGTAAGGACTCATTTTTGCTGGTAGTTAGAATCTTTAATATTATTATTTGCAAATAAAATGAAGGTTTCCTATTTTAGAGTGCCTGTTATCTCAGCTTGCAGAGCTTGGATTCAATGAATTTCCCAAAAACGCAAATATTGCAGAATATACAGCCTCATGTTAAATAACTAAGCTCCATTTCATGCTGAATAAACTAAATTATTAATGTGTCTTAAATAGAAAACTATCTTTAGACAGATTTCTACTCCAAAAGCATTTTATTAAAATAAAGTTGATTTTAAAAAATCCGATTTAAATTTCAAAAAATCCGATTTAATTTTTTTTAAAAATCTGTTTTTATTTTATTTTATTTTTTTAAAATCGATTTTTATCCAGCCTGGCACTTGCTGGGGACCAGCAGTGAGATGGAGCCTAGGTGGCGCAGTGGTTAGAGTGTTGAACTGCAAGCCACTTCTGCTGATTCAATCTAGCGGTTCAAATCCCA
>JANHFL010001838.1:70414-84665 GCA_032468155.1 Oxyrhabdium leporinum
AGTGGGATTTGAACCGCTAGATTGAATCAGCAGAAGTGGCCTGCAGTTCAACACTCTAACCACTGCGCCACCTAGAATCGAACTAAAAATCCTTCGGCTGCAGATTAGATTAGAAAATTGCAACAATATTCTGAGGGAAGGCAATGGCAAACTTCATTCATTCATTCATTCAATTTTCTAGATCCTAAAAATATTCCCATATTTTTGCCTAAAAAACTAGATGGATATGACCAAGAAGTCACTAAGAGTTAAAATCAACTCAAGGAAGAGTTGACTTTAAGGCACTATTAATGTGACAGAAGAAAGAAATTATTAAATTCAAGGAGGATAATAATATGGATTATTTTATTGGTTTTAATTTTTAGTAAATTAAAATGAAATTAACTCATTATTATTATTATTATTATACTTCCTTAAGAATGCAAGAGGCCTAGTGGCTCAGTAGCTTAAAAGCCACTGGAGAAGCCACTGGCAACTCGAGTCCTACCATTCTGAGACAGAGTGAGCTCCTGTCACTTGCCTCAGCTCCTGCCAACCTAGGAGTTTGAAAGCATGTAAATGCAAGTAGATAAACAGGTACCCATTCGGTAGGAAGTTTAACAGCATTCCGTGTTTTGCCATATGCTTTGCACTGTGGAGTGATGTCATATTTTTATATGCCACGGAAACATCTTTGGACAAAACTGGCTCAATAGCTAAAGAAACAGAGATGACTACTACCCCCTAAAGTCAGCTACAACTAGCAGAATAACACCCACATTGATTCCTTTAAGAATGCAACTTGAAATGTTATTTGAAAGCCAAGATCTTTAATCCTAAAAAGGATACGTATCTTATTTTAGACCAATCATTTCTAGTGATAATAATTACTGAATAATTCTAAGAACTACATCAAGGAAAAAGAAGCTAAGCAAAAGATAAACAAAATAGGGAGCAGTTCTTCTTAACCATGCCTAGCCTTTATATTTGCTGTTAAGTATGAACTGAGCTTCTCAAATTAAGAGATATAACCTATGAATCTTTTTTAAATTAGCTTTAGAGATAATTAGTACCCTTTAGCATGAGATTAGATCCAGTTAGTAAACATCTTAAATTCTGCAAAGTAAATAAATGGCAGGAATTCAAAATAGAAAGTCTACTTTGTGAATACTTGAAAAATTACTTACCCATCATTGGAACATGTTAAAAACTCTTCTTTTAATTTTGGATGCCAGCAGCCTGAATTAAGCATTGCTGTGTGTCCCTAGAATGAGGAACAGAAGGTGTGAATATAATACATAATAAGTTATGTTCAACCAAACAATTTATTTGTTCTCTTCTTTTCCAAACACTGCAACAAGCAAGAATAATTATTATCCTATATCCTGTAAGAGCACAGTGGCACTCATGGTTAGAACACTAGTTTAACCAGCAGCAAGCTCTTGTTCGAGACCCAAGTGCTGTCATGGAGAGGGGTGAGCTCCTGTCCTTTGCTCCTGCTGGGGACATGAAAGGAACCTCCAACTGGGCATCCCCCTGGCAATGATGATGTCACCTGCTAATCCTTTCAATCTGGAAGCACCTTGGTGCCTCCAACATAAATGCAAAAATCCAATACCCTTATAAACATCATTGAAAACTAGAACAAGGAGGATAATCTTGCAACTGTCCATGTACTCAAGCACTGATATCTTTCCATAGTTACGTCTCACTTTTTAAAATTCCACTCAGAATCTATATAAATCACTTATACTATCAGCAACAAAAACTTCTAGTGAAAAGGCAATGTAAATGCACAACTATTTTAACTACCTCTTTTTAATAATTTCACAAAAGCATCTAATAAGCAAACCTGAAATGAAAACTTGCTCAATCTTTCTCTCAGTTATACTTTTAAAATATCTCTACAGGGAGCCCTTGATTTACAATCATTCATCTCCCAACTATTCAAAGTTACAACAGCACTAAAAACAGTGGCTTTTGACCAGTCTTCACACATATGACTGTCACAGTATCCCGACGGATCACATCACCAAAATTTCATCAGCCCGCCATGTATATACGATGGTTGAGCATCCCTGGGATCATGTGATCGCCATTTGCAAAATTTCCAGCCTACTTCCAACAAACTACATCAATAGCAAAAGCTGGATTCTCTTAACAACCCCATGATTCATTTAAAACTGCAGTGATTAGCTTAACTACCATGGTGAAAAGGTCATAAAATTGAGTGTGACTCATTTAACAACCATTTTGCCTAGCAACAGAAATTCCGGTTTCACTTGTGGTTGTACATCGAGGACTACCTATACAGAATTAAGAGTTGAAACACCTTATTCAATCCTAATTTTCCCTTCAATGCTGCTCTTTACTAATTCCTTCCGTGCCAGACCCATTAGTCAGTGATCCAATGGCCTTACAAGATTGTCCTTTACCCTGGGCAATTTAAAGTGAGATTTATTTATTTTTATTTTTTGATATCTTTTAACAATTCTTTGCTTTTTTTTTTGCCAAAGTGTATGCTCCTTTTTGTTTTCCACATTCAGGCAAGAATTGTGTGTTCTGAAAAAGTCCTTTAGACTTTATTCGCATCTGATCTTGCTTATTAGTTATTATTGTGTCCTTCTGAACCAGTTGGAACATTTCTGATCTGATGGATACTTTGGAGCTGATCTTTTAGTTTTGTAATTCTGAACTATCTCCAAACATCGTTAAGATAATGGATTGTTTTAATTTTCCCTTTCAACTTTACTTCCAACAATCCTTTTAACTTTTTGCAGATCTGCTCTTCTACAGTCAAATGTGTGTGTGATAGGCTTTATTGGCAAGTACCACTTACATCCACATTTCTGTTGATATCATTATCAATGCTGCTCCCAATTAGTTCATCTAGGTCTTGGACAAGACTATAATTAATACTGAAGGTTAAGGCCAATGTTAACAATGATGTTGGCTTCCAGACTGGCTGCTTTAAGGCTCAATCATTTAGAGTATGTAAAACTTTGGTGTTTTTGTCAAGTCCACAACATGCATTTTGTCAGTCCACGTGACTACAATTGAAGTTGCCCGTTACTATGTCCTTCTCAGATGTTTTTATGATGGTACTTTCATTCTGTAAGTTCATTAGAGAATACCCAAAGCTTTAAATTTCCAAGAGACCATATGCCAGTCTAACTTTGTATAGAGTTACATGAACATGGCGAGGTTGTGATCGACTAACTGGTGGACCTATATGAGCAATAAAACTATGCCTTAGTCAAAGCAACAGGAGTGTGTTGACTCATGAGGTTAGCATGCTGGACTGACAATAGGTAGGCTTGCGTTCAAGACCCAGTTGCTGCTGTGGGAGCTCCCATCACATCCTCCTGCTCCTGCCAACCCAGCAGTTCACAAACAAGTGACTGCGGGTAGGTAGATGGATACCACTTTGGTGAGAAACTTAACGGGGACATGAAAGGAGCCCCCAACTGGACATCCCTGGGCAATGGAGACGTCATTATTCAATCCTTTCAACTCAAAGAGCTTTGGAGCTCTTGACATGAATGTAGCGGCAGTCAAAACAACATTACCTGTTTGCTTTATTTAAAAATTATATAGTTTAGAAAAATATGCTTTGTATTTTTCAATGAATGTTACAATATTTCACAAGAACATGAGGAAAAAAACCTCTAAAAATACATTATTGAAGCTCTAAATTTATCTTCTTACCTTAGTGTTTGCCATGTCTACAATATACTGGTCTCCCTTCACACACTCCATCACAGGAAAGCCATCTCTGTCAAGGACCTTAGCTTGAGAATTACCCGCAACAACAAGAATTACATCTCCAGTGCTGCTGTACTGCAAAGACTTTATCTGGTGACTGAAAAATTAGGGGACCGAAGTTAAGTACTAACAATTATATACAAAATTGCCAACTCCATGCTTACAAAATTTTAAAAATGGCAGAATATTTTATGCTACATTATTTTGGGAATATATAAAATATTTCCAAGTCGAACAATAATTGACAGATCTATTTTTAGTAGATGTACAGCAACTTCTGATCCATTTTTTTTGGGAATACAAATAGTCCTTGTTTAGTGACTGCTTCATTTAGGGATCATTTGCAATTATAATAGTGATGAAAAGTAACATTTATGACCAATCCTTACATTTGCAGGTCTGTAAAGGAAAGGAAAGTTGAAGTAAGATCATAAGCACAGTTGCTGTTTTGTTCACTTAATGGCTGAGTTGCCAGTTCCAACTGTGGTTGCTAAATGAGGACTACCTATATGGGTACCTTTATCCTTCTCTTTTCTGTTTTTTTCCACAATTCACAAAATAGTACTATCCATGTGATTAATCCTAATCTCATAACCAACCAATTTAATGTTAACTATTTCTATCAGACTTTGCAATGCAGTATCTTCGAGGTATGTTGAGCTACCATTGAAACCCATTTGGTGGATATCACTTTTTAAGTATTCTATATTTCCATTTTAAAACTATTTGTAACCTTAACTCCATTAAGATTTCAATGACTATTGTTTTAGAGAATTTCTCATTTCTAAATGTTTCTTGAAAAATAAACAAGTATCTTTGACTTTTACAACCTAAAAATATAAATACGTGAGAATTAAACAGCGTAAGGTGAGTTGTCATTTTACTGTTATTCTTCCAAATATGGCTACTATATTACTGAGTCTTTTTATCTCAGAGGTATTGGCCCACATATTATTTTAGTAAGTTATTAACATATTTGGGGGAAAGCATCATGACATACCATTCACATGGTTGCAGAGATCTAAAAGCCTGAAGAGATGCATCCATTCCAGCAAAATCCCAAAATTTAACATCATAATCATATCCTCCAGTTATCAAACGGGCACCCGATGGATCCAATCCTAAAGCAGAGACCTATAAAGCAAGATGTGAAAATGAACTGTGAACCAATTTAATTTGTCAAGTATACATATGCATATGTACACACACACACACAATCAAGAATGCATGCGTATATATGCTTTATGTGGTTTCTTTTTCTCTTAAATTAGCCAGTTAACTGGATTCTTATGAATTTCTACTCTACGTATGATCAAGCCTGGATTCAATTCCTTCTACTTGTTTTCACAGAATTTATTTTCTTCTCGGGGTCAACATATTCTATCCTAAACTATTTAAATTGTATTGGGAGATCTAAGAAAGGGAGCTATCAAGATGCTTACTGTTTTTGTGCCATGGTGGAGAGTAATTTCATGTGAGTCGGGAATCCTCTTCACAGGATCCTAAGAGAAATAATATTGTTCAGAATAATATTTAAGTATGTATATAACATCTACATAACCACAATAATTCTAGAAATGGGAGAAACGAAGAATTACAGCAGGAAAAATCCTCTTCCACTTGCCTAAGAAGCAAGTTCCACAGATTTGACACAGTGGTTAGAATGCAGTATTGCAGGCTAACTTTGCCCACATTCAGCAGTTCAACCTGACTGGCTCAAGGTTCAGTTAGCCTTCCATCCTTCTGAAGTTGGTAAAAGGAGGAACCAGACTGTTGGGGGCAATATGCTGACACTTGTAAACTGCCCAGAGGGTGCTGTAAAGCAATATGGAATGATATATAAGTCTAAATGCTATTGCTACTACTATTTTAGCTAGGCTAAGCTTAGATGCTAAAGTACTTCTCTAAACTGCCTCTGAAGATTGCATGGTTTTACACGCTCCTGCAATAATGAGTAAAGATCTTATTTTGGAAAATGTTTCCAAATAGTAGCAATAAACTTTGACAATCAAATGCCTGTTATATCTGGGTTAGGATGAAAATGTATCGTACAAGATAATTCCTAAACTTCTAAAATGAGCTAGGAGGACTGAACCAATTTTTCTGTTACAGAAAAAACTTGAGATTTTGAAACATTTCAATGCAGCCAATTCTACTGCCGATTTTAATATTATCTGCCAGGCTGTGTCCAACACCGTGAGCCAAGCTTGGTCTAAGTCCCATTAATTGATAAAAAGAACCACGTATTGTATCATGTTTTCAGAGAGCTGTTTCTATTTTACTTTCGAATAATGTTTGGAAAAAATATAGTAAACCAGAAAATCAAAAAATACGTGAACCATAACACTTCTAATTTAAAGGAATGAAGTTTAGCCCACTAATTTATCCATCTTTAGTATGGTGACTATGGGATGTAATTATTTGCAAATGGGTGATTAGCACCAGAAAGATCCATATCACCAGAAAGTTGTCCAGGAACAACTGAGGATGCGGAGGAAACCAAGAAGAAAGTTAAGGGGTTAAGGAAAGAAATGGGAAAAGAAATCTATCAGACTCAGAGGGAGATTAGGGTATTTTTGACCAAATAATCATGTAGCCCTTTATCAAGTAGCATTTGTTTTTCCTATCTGCGCTGCATTAAAAAAATGTGCAGATTCAACCTTTCAAGCTCCAAATCCAAACTGCTTGAAGTACTTTTTGGAGAGAGATTATTAGCCATTCAACTCAAGGGATTCCGGAGTCTTAAACAAAATTGTTTAACCGAAACAAAATTAAGATAACAACCTCAAGGGACTAGTCTTGGCATAACATCTCTTTAAAACAGCCAAATACTTATGAAAAATCATAATGTGACCCCATTCTATTTTAATATCACTAAAAGTCCTAAGTTGTAGAATATACTATAAATATCCCAAACCCACCCCCAAAATTGCCTATATATGAACACAAATTCAGTTACAATTTGAGATGTGCCCAGTGGTTTTATTCCCACAAAATTAAGAACATCAGAAAACATTTGGGGATCCAAAGAAAACATTTAAACAGTATATTGTAAGAAGTGATGTATCATGTGACAGACTCTATACAATTCGGAGTGTTATCATAAACCTCATTAATTTCAGCAAAGCACTCTATCTTAGCCCTTCACTCATTCCTGATATTCAGAAATGATGGCGAGTTGGGAGTTCTAGTCCCACCTTAGACATGAAAACCCACTCAGTGACTTTGGGCCCATCACTTTCTCTCAGCCCAATCTACCACGTCTGGTTGTTGTTGTGGACAAAACAGGAAGGTGTATTATATATGTTTGCCGCCTTGTGTTATTTATAAAAAAATAATAAAGGTTACATATAAAATAAGAACTATTTAATACTGATTTCCTTGCAACATCTTCCAGAAGCACTGAGAGTATTGGAAAAGGCTTTTATCGAGACTGGTTTATTACTTCATAAAAATAGTTCTTTTTAAATAGCAAAAATAAATGTGAACAGTTTGTAAGAAATCTGGAAAAGAGAACTAAGGGGTCCTTTTGCCCAGCCAATGGCCTCAGACATTAAGTAATGTTAGATATGTTTCTTATGAATAAATTCAATTAGTTCAAGGGAAAAATATCTTTTAAAATCTGTTAGACCCCTCAAAAATATTTCTATGGTAGAGGTACAATAAATTTGAAGGAATTATTATTTATTCTTTCTTTTATTATTTAATTATTTATTGCCCCACTGTTGTTATGGTGAACTAGCTTCTTGGAAAGCAGAAGAGTTAAAGAGGGTTATGTTTTATTAAAGTATAACTCCAAAATCTGCAATCTTTCCATTTATGCAAAAAGTTCAGTATTTCCATGGGGTTTTACAAAAAGGGTGATTGTTCCCTTTTTTTCCTCACTTAAAATTAAAGCTTTTAGTACCTGATACAGTAAAGGACAAAGTCTCAAATATGTTAATTTTTGCATCACTACAATGCAGATGATTTCTTTTGTTTTCAGTGCAACTGCTTGCCTCCCAATTATTCCTAAAGAAGAAACAATTAAGAGATGCTGCATTCCTTAAAGTTCAGCTCACAGATTTATTTGAAAAAAAGGTAAATATATTTATAATTATGGTTCTGGGATGTGCAACAAGTACCAAAAACGATGAGTACTAAATGATGAAATCTATACACAGAAATATACACACATGCATGCATGTATATATACATATACACACACACAATTTTCCCTTAATTTCATTTTCACCCCAAACATTTTTGTTACTTTAAAAATTCCCAGAAATTGTACCTCTGTCAGGCTTTTACAATAAAACATCAACAGAGAATTTCACATGTTCAAAGATTTAATACACAATTGTCTTCTTGAAAAAATTAATGACTAGTTAAATCACTACTACCATTTTCGTTTTTCAAACGAATGGCTGAGAGAAGCCTTGAACACCTAACAACTTTAGATGGATGCACAATTTGAACCTCAGAAAAGGCTTTCAGGGCTCACTCTCTAAGCCACTAAGCTACATTCATTCACATAATTGGTTTGCTTTTGTTTCCCATTCTGTGCATCCAAATAATTGGCACTGAACTGCCGGTTTCTTTCCAACCTTATTTACTTACATTAAATTTAATTGTGAGGCTGCACTGACATCAAATCTAATATGAAATGCTTTCAGTATGCGTTGTGATCAATATTTTGTATATTTCTAAGGCGAATAAGTGCTCCGTTTTATCAGGCCTAACTGATGCCTGGTAAAGATTTCCAGTAACACTAATCAAAAGTCTGAGGAACAAATGAATTAATTGGCATTTAAGGAGAAGAATAAGGGTGAAGCATTGACAGAAATATGTAGCTTAAGAAAATAGCTTGGATCATCCATTGTGCTAACCATGGTTTGCATAACAGTGGAATCTTTAATCAACTATAATAGTTAGACTCACCCAGTGTTCTGCGACAGAGACAATGATTTATGGTCTAGAGCGAATGGAGTCATATATTGTATTAAACATTCTACTAAACTACATAACGTCTGTGACAACTAGGTCAAACTCAGGTGGGAGGGGACAACTGATTAATTCCAAATTACACTGAAATATATACAGTTCATATGACTATTCCCCATGTACTCAATAATTTCCGCTTCTGTCTCAGCAAAGAATTAGAATTTAGCAGGAGTTTAAAAAAAACACTTTTGAGCCATATCCAAGGCTTTTCTTCCACAAAAGAAAGAGATGGATTTCCTCCCCTTCAAGTGTCATTGGTCTTTCATATGCTAATGTAATTTTTAATCAAAGTTTATTATAGTATAAATACAAATATAAATACAGATGATGGGGGGAATAAGGAAAGGTAAAGAAGGTAAAGGGAAATTTAAAAAGGCAATGACTTTTTCTTTTTTTGGTGCAGTAGAATTCAAAATACTGTTTACAACTTCAACTTTTTGCTTTACCTATTTAGTGACCCTAAACCCTTTCCATAACAACAAAATTAATCTTATTGTTAAAACTTAAAATCAAAGTTTCATTTTTTTCTGTTTTGACCATAAAGTCCAGAAGAGGTTTCCATGTGGAAACGAAACTGGATAAATGCCTTTCTTTAATTAAAGCACTTAGTTTTGTCATCTCTGCCAACGCCATCACTTTTTCCATCCATTCTTCCATTGAGGGAATGATTTTTTCCATTTTTGCACATATAGGAGTCTCGCTGCAGTCAACATATGTAATAAAAAAGTTCCAAAATGTTTTTAAAGTTCTTTATCTTATAGTCCTAAAAGAAAAATTTCTGGTTTCAGTTTTACATTTGCTTTAGGAATCTTCTGAATTAAGACAAAAATCTGGCCCCAATATTTGTTGCTTTATCACAAGTCCATCAAAGATGATAAAAAGTATCTTTACAAATTCCATTTGTACAGATATTTGAAACACCTTTATATATTTCTGAGTTTCTCAGGCATTCAGTACCAATGATACACTTTAAAAAAGTTTTTTTCAGATTATAATTTAATCTAAATCTAAATTTCAACCCATTCCTCCACATATTTTTCCACTGGTCAAGCATTATTTTATAAACAAAGTTTTCATAAAACGTAATCATTTTCAAGTTCAATTTAAAACATTTTATAAACCTTAGCAATGACATGTTCATTATTAGCACATAGTACAATTTCAAATTCACTTTTTATATGATTTTTAGTTGTAAGTATATAAGCCAGTGACAAACATGTCATTCTGACTACTTCTTTCGTCTTGAGGTTAGGCTGACCTTTAATAAAATATATATTTCACCATTCGTCCACCAAATTAGTCTCATTATCTTTTCTTTTAAAACGTTGCCTCTGGTAACACCCAGAGGTATCTTAGGAGAG
This sequence comes from Oxyrhabdium leporinum, assembly GCA_032468155.1. NCBI lineage: Eukaryota > Metazoa > Chordata > Lepidosauria > Squamata > Cyclocoridae > Oxyrhabdium > Oxyrhabdium leporinum. The sequence goes on from JANHFL010001838.1 coordinate 80,506, forward strand.
AACCTTGCTTTGTATTTATTCCAGACCCTTAGAATGGCACACCTAAGAAAATAATTCTTCAACTCTGCATTTATTGGTGTGCCATTCAAAATTCATGGCTCTCCAAATCTAATAGTTTTTTATTTTTTTAGGGTCACCTAATCCTTCATCCAGATCAAAGTGCAAGCATCAGAATACAATTTAAGCTCAATCCTTCTCTCTCTTTAGCATCTTGAAACAATTTATATTTAATTCTCATTTTTTCCTTGCTTTATGAACTTAGAAATATTTTCCCATTTTTTAAAATGGAACATTGGTTATCAATACTGATAACATCTGGAATAAAAACGTATTTGGTAAAACATTCATCGCAATCACAGAACTTCTACCCAACAAAGATAGTTGCAGTTTATCCCACCTTAATTAATCCTTTATGATATTGTTCCAGTCACAGCTATTTTGAAACAATTTAGAATTTGCAATTGACAATATCGCTGCAAGATATTTTCCCACATTAATATCTGACTTTCCTATTGAAATTTCATGATCTTGTACAGTCATATTCTTAAGTAGCATCTTTGCTTTTTGTTTTATTTTTAAAGCCAGCTAAGGCTCCAAAATCATTCATTAATCATGACACCACAAAGTCATTCGTTTTTCATTAAATATTCCATACCATTTTTTTGTGTTTTGTAGAAACAAAAACTAAATCACCAGTAAAAATTCTTTATTTGTGCACTCCAATTTTAATGTTTACACCAGAGTCTAATGCCTCTGTTCAGAACCTCCAAAATTAAAATAAAAAGCAATGGAGACAAGGACATCATTGTCTTGTATCTGTTTGTATCTCACACAGCTTACTTAAATCTCCATGGATAATGATATGAGCTTGCTGAGATGTATAAATCAATAATCCCTTCAATAAATTTCTCCCAAAAGTTCATGTGTTCTTTTAACATTAAGACCCAATTTAAATTGTCAAAGTCTTTCTCTATATTCAAAAACATTAATGCTCCCTGTTTTTCATTATGATATTGTATTGTAAATATTCAATAACATCCACAAGCATTCTCACATTATCTTTCAACTGCCTTTTTGGCAAAAACTGAAATTGATTTTCATGAACAAATGTCTGTAGAACTTCAATCTTGCAGTAAAAAGTTTATAGTTGTTTAACAATGAAATCAGCTTATAATTTTGACTCTCCTTTGGAAATAAGGCAATATTGGCTTCCACTAAAGACTGAGTCATCCTAGATCCCTGCAACTCATTACATCTTTCAATGGTTATAAAACTTGGTCTTCAAAACATTTATAGTGTTAACTTGAGAGGCCATCTGGACCTCGTACTTTGCCTATTTTCATCTTTTAATGGCATCTTATCTTTTAAAAGATCATTCATAAGATGTCTTTGGGTTTGTGAAAGCTTTGAGAATTATTTTTATCTCTTTTTGGCATATCCACTTCTGTATCATTTTTAAGAAATCTTTCTGTTCTCAATTTATATGCCAAACGCATTCTTGGTTTATCTGAAAATTTGAAGTGTCTCTGTATCACATCGATCAATTTTGTATCTCTTGGACAGTCAACGTATATAGTTGTTGGAGTAGCAATTGAATTTGATATAAAATTTGTGAGTCCACTGGTGTCTTCTGCAATTCAATTTCTATATTTTGACTTTCGTCCAGTATCCTTCACATCTTCTCTTTGCTTGATGATTGCATTGAATGAAGTAGCTCCTACTAACAATTTTTCTAGCATTTCAGTCAAGTCTATACCTTTCTCCAAGTTATTATCAAAATATTCATTTAGCTTCTTTTTACAATCCTCTATAACCTTTTACTTCTGTAAGAGAGTCTCATTTAATATCCATCTGAAATGTGAAATCTTTCTTTTAAGTAGTGAATGAACTGGATTATGGTCTGAAAATGATTTAGATAAGGTACCCACTTTTGAGATTTTGTCAAGTTCGTTGAAATCATCAGTTCTTGAAAATGATATGTCTTTCTGAGAAGTATATTCTCAAGCGAGTCCATTTTTCTGCCTTCAAGAATTGACCATGTTAAATTGTCTATCAATTCAAAGAAACCCAAAACCCTTTCTGTAATTTACCCTGATAGGGTTTAATCTCTTTGGTTGACATTCTATCAAAGATCGGGGAAATTAATGCATTCCAATTGCTGAATATACATCAATTTTCAGGAGGGTGATAATTGAGTCAGTTTAAATAATTTCACTTTGTCTTCATTTGGTAGATATTTTTCCCATACACTACCACTTCAACTGCACCAAAATGACCATCTTCATCTGATAACAAATATTTTGGTTTAAACTGCAACTTCATGTATAAAACCATTACATTAATCTTTTTTGCATCAGCTAAAATAAATTCCCTTAATTCCTTATTATTTTGTCCTTTTGTCTTAGCATGTTTCTTGTAAGCAAATTTTGTCAGCAGCTAATTTTCCTTAAATACTGAAATATCTTATTTCACTTTGAAGAAACATTGATTCCACTAATGTTCCAAGTTATGCAGTTATGCTCCAACTTTATGCAAATAATGTATCAAAGTCCTATGCTGTCTCCCTCAGTCTCCTCATGTTTTTATATATCTGCTGCTTGGAGTGGGTCCAAGTCAGATTTATTTTCAGTATCCATCATTTCTTGTATCTGATCCATATTTATATTTGGCAAAAACTTGCTTTTTCTACAGAATTAAATCACTTCTTCCAACTTGTCCCAACAAAATGGAATCTTTCTCTTCTTCAGAATATTTGTTAAGGCATAGGATTTTCATTTTCTCAAAATACTCCCAGGAACTTCTTTCAGGACAATTATATCCACATTGTCTTTCTTCAATTTAGACTTGTTATCGTTTTCCTCCTTATGAAGTGGACTAGCACATCCCTTGGAACTTTTGTAATTGTAGAATACAATTCTGTAGACCAGTGATGGCAAACCTTTTTGGCACCGAGTGCTGAAACGGGAGTGTGCACATGCATACACGCGCCAAAAACCAGAAGAGCAGCTCCCTGACGCGCGTGCACGGGAAGCTTAGTTTACTGGTGTACGCATGTGCGCTGACCACCTGGTCTTCTGGTTTCTAATGCGCATACACGTGTGAAAACCTGCTGGCCAGCATGCTGGAGAGCTGCTCTTCCAGTTTCCGGCACTCCCATGCATGTGAAGACCAGCTGGCTGGCATGCACATGCACACTGGGGAGCTGTTCTTCTGGTTTTCAGCACTCCCACAAAGACCAGCTGGCCAGAGCACATGTGAGTGCTGGAAACCAGAAGACCAACAGGCGACAGCTGGCGTACCCGGAGAGATGGCTCTGCGTGCCACTTCCGGCACATGTGGCATAGGTTTGCCATCACGGCTATAGACCATGTCTACTTCCAAATCCATCTTTTCTTCCTCCCAATCTATTAACTGAGCTAAAGATTGGACATATTCTTATGTCTTCTCTCCCTACTTCAGGCATACCTCAAAATCGTAAATGCTGCTCTTTTTGTCCAATAAGGCATTGTTATCTAAACAACCTCTATATTACACATCCTTACTGCCCATTCTATGTTCCAAGAAGTCAGCCTTGCCATTTGATGTCCCCTGAAATTTGGTGGGTTTTTTTCATGTGGCCTCTTTAAAGTATTGTCACACAGGGCTTGAATTTCTTGAATTATTTTGTTTTGAGTATTCCTTGAGGATGCTTCTCAAATGATCCAGCTCACCTGAGTCTCATCTCTCCTGCTGGCACCTAGTAGCCATCTTAATAATTGCAAAATAATTGTAAAATTTAGTATTTGAAATAGTGTTTAGTATATATCCAATTCTAAAAACCACTTTTACTCAATTGTATAGTCTGTGTTACCTTTTTGTGGTTAAACTGCAAACTGCTCAAATAACGTCCTAATTTCTTCACCTTGATTAATCAAAACTCCATCATATAATGAAAACCAAAAACAGTAGGATTTATTTAAAATGTGTGGCATACCTAGTTTTTGGAAGATGCAGATGCATTAAACTTTTATTTTCAGAACAAGCAATTCCTGGTGATTTAAAAAGTGTTTTTCAATGTGCCACTTGCCCATTTATTTTTATTTTTTTTTTTACATTTATATACCGCCCCATTCCGAAGACTCGGGGCGGTTTACAGCTTATAAGCGATACTCTTACATCAG
>JANHFL010001838.1:84765-104179 GCA_032468155.1 Oxyrhabdium leporinum
GATAGATAGATAGATAGATAGATAGATAGATAGATAGATAGATAGATAGATAGATAGATAGATAGATAGATAGACAAAAATGCTGCCCCTGCAATTTTCAGCAAGGTAAGCAAGCAAGGGCGCCCAGGATATGCAGGATACCCCTCCCCGCCACCCGCAGAGCCCCGTCCCTCCGGATGAAGGAGCCCCGATTCACGTAGAGACCTGCGCGAAGTTTTGCATCCCACCCCACCCGTCTCCTTCTCTTCTCCCGCGCTTCTCCTCCAGCTCACCGAAGCCCGAGAAACCCATCGTAGCCGCCAGCTCCGGATCCGGTCCTGCCATCTGCTCGGCCTCTGAAAGGAGACAGAAACATTCAGCGCTCTTTGCCTGCGAGCCTTTGCGGAGGAGGGAAGAGAAGCCACCCGCCCGTCACTCACCGTTCTCCATCGCGGGCTGTTGCCTCCGAAACGCAGGCTAAAACTCTGCCGGAGCCACCACAGAAAACTACAGGGAGGAAGCGGCGCTTCGGAAGAAGGGGGCGTCTCCTTGCTTTGGGGGAGTGTAGAGGCCTCTAGTGGCCGGAGGGGGAAATGACCAGAGAGAGCGAATTCAATTCAATTCCGTTTATTACAGCCATAGCCCAAGGCAGAGCGAGTTTAGGGTAGCGATTAAGGCTAGAAGCCGGGAAGCCATCCAGTCACTCTCTCTCTCTTTCTCTCTCTCTCTCTCTCTGTCTCTCTCTCAATGGCAAATCATCGCTTCCAAGGAAACTATAGGGATAAGTCCAAGTAGTCGCTAGGAGTTTTTTAAAAAAAGTGTCTGTGCATCAATGAAACTCCTGAAAGGCCAGGTTAAGGGGAAAAAAATCATCATGGGAAAAATAGGCCTATGATCACTGGGAGTCAGCAACGACTGGATGGCGCATAATAAATCAAACGCAGACCGTGAACGAGTTCGCGCACGAACTTTAAACACTGATCTCAGCCCTGGAGACAAAACGACTCAAAACAAGCCCCGCCCTCCAGTCGGAGTAAGAGGCCGGAAGTGTGCGTTTGTGATTCCGCTCTAGGCTTTGCTCCTCGCTGACCAGCCGCCGCCTTGGGCGGGCGGGCGCGCGGGGGTTGCCGGGATTGCCCGCTAGGCGCGCGGTTCCTGAGTGGCCCGTGTTGGCCCCCTTGAGAGGCCGGGATTTTCTCCGACGCGGCCATGCCGGTCGCTCTGAACCCCGCGGCCGCCCCGGCCCTGCAGGAAGCCCTGGAAAATGCGGGGCGTATTATCGAGCGGCAGATCCAGGAAGATCGGTGCTACCCAGACCTGTCGGAGCTGCTGAACGTGCCCGCGCCCGGTGAGGAATGTCTTGTTGGGAAGCGTCGGACTTTCCCTCCTGGGCGACTACAGCGCCCATAATTCTCGCCCGGCATACATGCTTCCGAGGAATCCTGTAATCTTGTGCAAGGCACCCACGTTTTCCTGGTGTCCGCCTTTTTTAGTGACGCCCCTTTTCAGTCTCGCACCTCTGACTGCGGTGATTAAATCGCTTCATTGGAAGGGCTCAGAGCCCCTTCCGTCTGGTCCCCGGATTCCCCAGTATTGCCTAATGGTTAACTGTCCACTCCTACCAACAGCAGTCTCCCCTGGGGGTGTCTCTTCGAGACTTAATGTAGCCTTGTCAATGGCAGAAGTACAGGTAGTAGCCCTCGACTTACGACCACAATTCATTATCTTTTAACAACCCCATCATCCCTTGTGGGGTGAGGTCTGGGCAACTGAATGGAGCGAGCAGAGTGTTTACTGGCCGGATGCCCTTCCTGTTGCCAATGCGGAGTTTTGTTCAGCAAATATATTCTCATCGTTCCCAGAGAGAGAAATATCAGCCTCTGCTTAGGATCGAACTCACAGCCTCCTGATTGTGAGGCAAGAGTTCCATCTCTAGACCATCGCACCGCTCCTACTTACGACCACAATTGACCTCAAAATTTATGTTGCTAAGTGAAAACTTTGTGGAGTGAGTTTTGCCCCATTTTATGACTTTTCTTGCCACATTTCTTAAGTGAATCACTGCAATTGTTAAGTGATTCTGGCTTCTCCATTGAGTTTGCTGGTCAGGAGGTTGCAAAAGGGGGATCACATGATCCGGGGACACTGCAAACCTTCATAAATATGACTTACAATAACGCTATTGTCACTTTGAATGTACGCTAATTGGCATGCATTAAAATGAAATTTTGTTGCATACAGCTGAACCAGTTGTCAAGCATCCAAATGTAAATCGCATGACACTGCAGATGCTGCAACGGTCACAAGTGAAAAATGGCCTTAAGTCACTTTTTTTTTCAATGCCATTGTACTGAATGATCACCAAATGAATTGTAAGTCAAGGACCATCTGTATTCATATGCTTTTATGATGGGATGTGGGGAGAATGATCTGTCCCTCCTTTGCTGTCATGTGACAAAATAGAATGATCCAATAAAACTTAAGAATGGAAAATAGGATATATTAAAAATAAAAGCAGTTAACTACTGCAGCTATAAAGCTGAGTAGTCAGGTCTAATTTTTTGGGTAACCATAGTTAGGCTGCAAGCTAAAAGTAATTGCAAATATATTGTTTTTAAGGAAATTACAGTGTAAAATTTACCACCATGGGAAGGTTTTAAAAACATAATTTCGCTTTTGAAAACCTAAAGGATTCAGTTGAATGAAAAGGTTTTTCATTTGGCTTTGAAAAAGGAGTAAGATACGTGTCAGGTAAGCCTGTTGGTTATCTTGCAGCCAACCTGCCATATGTACATGGTAGAAATATGTTACAGATTTAAATTTGCCATTTTTAATAAGGTAGCCAAGCAGTTTCTAAGCAGATGGCAGCTAGCTTTAGCTGATCTTGAGATCAGTCATAGGGGGCAATTCAAATCAGAGTGGTTGGTGTGTCATGTTTTTTAATCTTAATCCAAGGAAGCTGTTCTAGCGTAAAATAAGTGTCTAATAGAATGAGAGAAAACAAATTTAGTCAGTTAAAAGGAAGATCAAAGATTCAGTTCAGGTATGTGTGAATTCCTCTAGCAAAGATGTAACTAAGGCATGCAGCCATAAAAGAAATCAAAATATTCCAACAAAAAAATAATAAAACCCACAGTCAAAGCACACAAAACACATTGCTTCCCAAAATAACTCACCTAATGTTCTGGTCCCAATGCCTGAAGTAACATCCAGGTCTTCAAAGATATCAGTGACTGTGGAATCCTTTTAGAACATATATTTGGGCTGATGTTTCAGAAGGATCTAATCTTTATAAAAAACGTATTACTTGAAGAATTGTGCTCCTCCCCGCTTTCCTCTCAGATTTTTCAGAGGTAACTTCTTACAAGTAAATAGACAAACAGAAACAAATGTCAACGAAAAAATACTGGGAAAATCATTTATGCATCTCACTAGTGGTATAGCACTATTTTTGTTGTGTCTTCTTACTGTTTCTTTTTTTATTCCCCTCAATTACAGGTAGTCCCTCTGTTTCTGGCATGTCAGATATGGATTATCCATTGCAGGGGCCTGGCTTCCTTTCAATTCCCTGCCTTCCAGAAATAAGCTCAATTCGAAGAGTTCCTTTACCCCATGAACTTGTTGAGCAATTTGGACGTATCCTCATTTTGATATTAGTGAAATGTTATGACACAAATTTTATCTCAAAGATTGAAAAATGTATTAGAAAAGTATATTTTTATTAATTTTGAAGGACTGAGATGTAGGTACTTTTTAAAAATTATAGTTAAGAATAAGGAATTTTGTCCTGTGGATAATTTTTCTTTCAGTGGAATAGACTTTAAAATTTGCTTTTATTTAAATTTGTGCCAGATAATGTTAAAACTCAGCAGTTGAACGTATATGTAGCATAAAAAAATGTATTCTCAGGCTTGATTCCCCAGCACAATACTGTAATCTGGATTTATATAGTTGCCCTGATCTCTTCTTATATCAGGCAATATCTTCTAAGTTCCATGTATTTATTCTTTAAATCTGGCTACCTCAGATATGCAGTGTAATTGTATGATGGGGGTGTTTCCTGAGATCAGTAGGGCATGGCTGACCATCGATAGTGACATTTTTATGTGGAATTATGAAGATGGGTATGTAGATGAAGAAGTTGAATCGTGGAATGAATGTATATTTGTGTACATGTATACATACACACATGGGATATTCAACTCAAAATTGACTGAAATGTATGTACGATCTGCATAAAAATCAAAATACTAGTTCCAGTTCAGGTGCCTTGAGAAATATGTCCTAAATCTCTTTTATATTTTAATACAGCTTTCTTGTATTGTTTCATATAGGGGAGACCTTGCTTATTTTGATGGTCTCAGTGAAACCATTCTTGCAGTTGGATTGGTGAAACCAAAAGCAGGTAAAAGATTATATAACCAAGCCCATCTAGGGACAGGGCAGAGAATGGGGTGTTCCTATTTTTTGAGAGAACAAACCTCTTTGGTATTCGTAATTTTTTTTAGAAATACAGTTTTCGTAGAAATTGTCCTTCATGGACATCCTCATATAAAGCAATTAGGATAACATAGCAAACTCTTCTGTCTTCTCCTGAACATGGAAGCACAGGTGGCAGCATATATTTCATGCTATAAGCATGCTTTTCATATATTTGAAAGTAGCAATGGAATCTTCTAGCCAGAACAATATAAAGAAACCATGGATTGTTGGTGTTGGGTTTTATGTATGTGAGTGTAAAGGGGGTTGGGGTCTCTCTGGTTTCTGGCCAGAGCAAGCTGTGCAGCACATTTGGATAAAGTGGCAAACCAGACTAAACTAATAGGGATAACTGTAGCCGTGTCTATGCGCAAAAGAAGCCAGCAGCTTCAAGCAGGTATTTCCAAATAAGCCTTAAGCTTTGTTCACCATGTCGTGAACTTTTGATAGTACTGTATACATTAATAGAGTGGCACAAAGCCTTTCAAACAGACACTTTTCAATGCATCTCTTCTAATCATTAGAGCAAGCCCATCCTTTCAGGGTTGTGTGTCTGCTTTGTAAGCTTATCCCAGTTGCCTTCCATGTGTTTCAAAGCTAAGGGGTTAAAAGGATGTGTGCATATGGAAGCAGTTGATAGCAACTTTCCAAGCAACCATACAAACTTGACTGGTCGGAAGAAAGCCTTTCTAAACACTCCCATGCATTGCAGTGTGCCTCTTTTAAAGGAGTTAAAGGCCCTATAAATCAACCTCATTGAAGTTCAGTTACAGTGATCTCCAGGATAGAAAATCAATAGTTACAAGACTTGCAGTACTTTTTCAGGCTACCAGGTATTATGGAAGTTCCCTTTGTCAAACCAGTGTGCAGTATCTGAGTCCTCATTTTAATTTTGTTTAGAGACCACTATTTATTTATAGATTTGGATAATATTTTTATTTGTGAAAAACTGGTACATGGACACAATTTCTTATATTTTTATTATTCACAGGAATCTTTCAGCCACATATACGGCACTTGCTGGTTTTAGCTACTCCTGTGGATATAGTAATTTTAGGACTCAGCTATACTACCTTGCAAGCAGGTAGGTTAAATGTATATCCTTTCTGTACACCATCCAGAGATGGGCAGCCATATAAATTTTATCTATCCATCCATCTGTCATTATAATCTGGAGAAGTACTAGATTCTGAATGAGGAACTAAAGCGTATGTGGAAAGTAAAAGCCAAAGTGCTCCCAGTGGTAAGTAGGAAGCATTCAGGACTCTGATTCCTAATCTGGGAGAGTGGCTCCAACAGATCCCAAGAATGCCAGCAGAGCTCTGTGTTAGGAACAACTAAGATACTATGCAGAGTCCTCAAATACCCATGCCTCTGGTAGAGGACTGAAGATTGAGGAAGATACATACCATCCATAGGGATGTTTCGGCTTGTTTTGAATTAAATGTTGCTGCCTTTAGCATAGGATAGAAATCTGACATGCAAAAATATAGGCGTTGATCTTAAAAAGATTTCTGCAGGCTTTATAGCAGATGGTTGGACTAGAAGACTCTGAAGTCCCTTCCAGCCCCATGATTTTGTGTTCTAGCTTTTCAGTCAGTTACTGAGAGAAAATAAGACTGAATAATTTCTAGTGCATCTAGTACAAGATGAGATACTTGGTGTTTTGGGGAATAATTTTACCTGCAGCATCGAGGAGTTTAAACAAACCAAACAATAATAATTTATTTTGTCTTGTCAGGCTCTGGAACCCTCACTGATAGTATGTCTGGTGGAATGCAGCTTCTTCCTGACCCCCTTTACTCACTTCCTACGGATAACACGTATCTGCTGACTATAACCTCTGCTGAAAATGGGCGCATTTTTATGGCTGGCAAGGATGGTTGTCTATATGAAGTTGCTTACCAGGCAAGTCAAGTTTGAAGTTGCATTTCTTCAGTTTAAAGCCAGGAATTACTGCATTTTTAAATACAAGGATCATAAGAGAAAAGGTTGGAATATATATATATATCAGTGATTTATGCTTAACATTTAGACTTTTGTCAACTACGAAACATTTAGAAGTGTATTTAATAACAATAGCTGCTCTAATAGGTTTCACAGAGATTAAACTGCTTTTTCTTGCACAAATATTATCACATATACAGAGGATTAGAGATGCACAAGTAACAAGTAAAAAATTGAATAATTAATGATAGGTGGCAGTCCCTATTGGATTTTTTGCATGATACATAAAAATTAAATTATGCATATAGATTTGTGATTAGTAATATTAATAGATTCTTTAGAAATGGTTCTTCTGTTGTAATTGGAATAAGAGCTTAATGTAAATTTTATTTATATTTGCGTTATAAGAAGTTGAAAGTCATTTTTGCTTTATTTTTTATTTTCTTGAATTTTTGTGCTCTCTACTCTTTTTTCTTTTTCTTGGTTGTAGTTTTTTATTTTTAACTTAAAATGTTACAAAGTTATTTTTTTTTAAAAAAAGAAAGAATCTACATCTTCCAACTGGGAAAATATACTGCTTAAGCAGGGATGACAAGCTATTGAAGCTTCAATGCCCTTTATCAGTACAGACTTCACAGCTTAAATTCACAAGTATTAAATTTCTTACGCGGAATCCAAAAGAGAATCACAACACACGAAGTGTCCAATTCTATTCTGTATACCTTCAAAGGATCTTTGGATCAGCCTTGGTTAAAAGTATTTTGATTTACCCTGTTTAAAATTACCATTTGCTTTTTGCAACAGTTGGATTTACTGAATAAATTAATAAAATAATCCACGATTTGCATACTTGTTTATAGCTAATGAATTGTTATTTTTGTAGGCAGAAGCAGGCTGGTTCAGTCAGCGCTGTAGGAAGATCAATCACTCAAAGAGCACCCTTTCTTTTCTTGTTCCATCTTTACTGCAATTCACATTCTCAGAAGATGGTACGTGATGAATAATCTATAGTAACAATAAAACATAAATATATTTGTGTAGACAACACAATAATATGCATGCCCATCTGGTACGACTAACTGATTTTATTTTACATCCTAAATTATTACTATATAACAGTTTAATTCTTTTCACATAATAAAACTAAAATCCTTGGATAATTATTCTGAGTTTAGATACTTCTCAGACTTGCTATGCAATTGATTTAGAAAAGTGAAGCAATTCATATTATAAAAAACCTTTTTTTCAAATAAGCTCTAGACCTTCAACAAATAATTCTGAATTTTAAAATTAATTTTATAGATCCCATTGTTCAAATAGCCATTGACAACTCCCGAAACATTTTATATACACGCTCTGAAAAAGGGGTGATACAGGTATGACTTTTAGATATGCTGATTATTCGTGATTTCTTATGTTACACATTGTCAGTCTAGTGCATGTTGTTTTATGCCTGAATTCTAATGCAGAATTGATGGTAGAAATGTATGTGCCATATGCATTTGCTACAGACACTTCTACTATGCATCCTGATGCTTTTTATATATTTTTATGCTCTTCCCATCCCTTGACTTTTTACTTGCGAGACTTGCCTGCAGTACAACAATCCCAGGTCTGCTGTGTCCTTCATCCAGAATGTCCCCTTTCCTTTGGTCCTGTTTTTGGGTGGTTTTGTTGTTGTTGTTTTTTGTTGTTGTTCTGTTGTTGTGCCTATGCTTGTTCTTTCATACTGCTTGCATTTAATTCAAGAACTTCTTAGTGCTTTCCTCCATTGGGCCATGTAGCATGGATACTGCCTTTCTGTTGAGTACTATATGCAGCATGGAATTAATGATAGATGATTTTATTTTAAATCCACTAAAAACAATATAATTAAATTACAGGTTTATGATTTAGGTCCCGGTGGCCAAGGGATGGTGAGAGTTGCTTCTGTTTCTCAGAATGCTATTGTGTCTGCAGCTGGAAGGGTTGCCAGGTAAATTATGTGACCTAAGAAGCTGTGCTTAAGGACCTCACTGTTTTATTTGAGATGATTTTGTTTTCATAAAATGCTTCAGGTGCCCTTTTGAATTTTTTTTAGGACCATCGACCGTTCTGTGTTTAAACCAATTGTCCAGATTGCAGTGATTGAAAATTCTGAGTCTATAGATTGTCAATTACTGGCAGTCAGTCACGCAGGTAGGAATTAAGTATCCTGTCTTATATGTCTGGTATATGATTGTGAAAAGTATAACATTTGTAAGACTTTTACATCCTACTTGGGCTGGTTATTGTAATGGTATGCGGGAATGACCTTGGGAAAATGGCCAAGAAGCCCTGCATAGGGAACAGTCAGATAAGAAACACCGTAGCCTGTAGCTAGATAATGGGCAGGGCAAGGGGCTCTGAGGGCACCCTGCCTAGTTTCTTGGGCTCTAAAGGAAACAACAGAAGACTTGTACTTTCAGACTTGCAAGATTTATGTCAGTCTTACTAGGTAGACCAGACAGGAAATATGATGATCAGATGAGCTAATTGTATTTTACTGTAATGCTACATTAATGCACTCTTGCGCAAGGGAAAGTTAAGTGGCAAGGCACCCAGAAGAAACATAGAGATACAGTGAATTAATTTTAAGATGGGGAGGGGGATATCTAGCAAGACGTGGAAGCAGGAAGCTCTGTTAAAGAAATGGTGCTTAAGCTAAACTGTGGCCATAAAGTAAAGTTCTACAGTGACTATTGGGTATTTCAGCAGAAATCGCAAGAATGGTTCCAGCTGTTTAGAGGTGCTATGTTCCAACATCTGTTCACCATATGGCTTGGGGCATTCTTGATAATATAAGATATCTCCCTCAGCCTTTCTCTGTAACATCATCCTACTTTCAAAAAATATCTAATATATCTTCAATTTTTCTTCATCTTTGTATAATTGAGTTCTTACTTCACCTTGCTACATTCACATAATGACTGTGTACTTTGCATATTTTAAAGAGTGAAAAATAATTACCTCATGTCACAACAGAATGTAGATGCACATCTCATTTCTGCAGTATTAATGTTATGAAAGCTGTTAATTAATGAAATCTCTGTGGCTTATGTATTTCTGTCAAACCTATTAGCATTACTAACTTACAATCACGTCTTTTTTCCTGCAGGTGTACGGATGTATTTTAGTGTGTGTCCATTTAAGCATCCTTTTGCTCGCCCTTCAACTTTAACACTGATTCATATCCGCCTACCTCCAGGATTTTCTGCAGCTTCTAATGTGGAAAAGCCGTCAAAGGTTCACCGAGCTTTATATAGCAGAGGTAAATTTTGTAGATGGCAAATGTTCATTATTGTAAATAAGTGGAGCAAGAGTGAATAACATTTGAAGGATGGGGACCTCATACAGCCTCCTGACCCTGTTAACACTATAGACATAGGAATATGCAAAAGATTCCATGCACAAACCATAGAAAGCATGGAAAACTAGTTTCCTGTGGTCTTTATCCAAACTAAAATGTGGACATTTTGGGGTAGAGCAAGAACAGAAAAAAGCCCAGAATATTGATGGTGTAATGGTAGAAAAACCAAAAGAAGTCACTGGAAGGCTGGAAAGGGGGGGGGGGGGTAGACTAGTTGCTTCGATATGATGCTTTTGAGCTTCAGCAGGGATGGTGAAATAGGTGTCCTCTTCCTATAAGAACTGTCCAAACTTTTTTTGGGCTTAAATCCAGAACAATTCAAGTTTTTGTCTTGCTTCTCTACTTGGTAGAAACATAGTTCTTTTGATCTGAACCCCCCAAAAAATATGTTTCTCATTACATGAGCACCTATAAACAAGACGCTTTCTGGGCACACCTTTGAAAGTTGTGGAGCTAACGTTTTAAGTTTATTTTTAAATGTATGCCTGTTTAGTATTTAAGGAAGCAAATTGTGGAGTGAGAACAGATCATCTTTGGATGCAAAATATTCACACTTCCCCAAATAGACATTTAGTAGGAAAGTAGTTGTTGAGTTACGTGAATTTAGGTTGCTTGGGAGTGGGATCAAGGATGAAAATAGTAGAGGTTTTCCATTTCAATTTTTGAAATGTTGGGGAGAAAACCCCATGAAAATCAGATAAAAATTTGGAGGGGGGTGGCTATGTACATGTCACAGGTTACCAATCCCTGTAAAGTAGCTCTTCTGTCTTACAAAGTGAAAATTTAATTTCAGTATTTGAATCCACCATATTCTGAGAAATGAAATAGATAAGATTACAATGAAAAATTCCAAAATCCTTATATACACATAAACATCTATTAAACTGTTCCTTTTCAGTGCAAACAGCATTATGGAAAGTATGGAAAAGAATAATAGGCAGGAGAGAAGGGCTATACAAGGAAATCTTACTAAATGTAAACCCATTCAAATCTATAAATCCCTGTTCTTGGAAACTTATTTCCACTGTATCCATGTATCACTTCATGTATTAGTTTTTGTAAAAGAATGTAGTGTTGACCTTGAAGAATAAAGCTGTTAAAAAGAAAAGATTACGCTATCCTGAGATGGACTTCTTATAAGATGGGACAGAAAGCAACTTGGTCAAGAGTTCCAAGATTCTGTTTTTCAGGTTATTATAAGAGCATTCTTTAAATGCTTGCTGGCCTGCTTCTTGACCTGGCTTACTGTACCTCAGAGGACTGGCATCAATCTTAAAAAACCCTTTCAGCCTATTGAAAAAACAGCCTTTATTTATTTACTTGGTCCCATTGTCATTTCTTTCTTCTTGATGACCAAATCAAACTGGATAATGAACTTAGTAATTAGAGGGATATTAAATATTACCTTCGCATAGTACAGTAGATTCTTCTTTTTCCAATGTAAAACCAAATATTATTTTCCTGCCAGGTATTCTCCTAATGGCTGCTTCAGAAAATGAAGATAATGATATCCTGTGGTGTATTAATCACGATTCTTTCCCTTTCCAAAAACCAATGATGGAAACCCAGGTAATTTTTCATTGTATTCTTCATTGTTGTTTTGAAAGCAGCATTTGTAACAGAGAATTTACATTTTCTTTCACCTTCATCTCTCTTAATTTGGTTGTTCATTTCAGTTTTTGTGCTGCTCAAATTCACTGCCACCTTTTTGACATTAACTTTCATCCAGTGCAATAGCCACATCCCAGATTATGAACAGAGCTGCCCATTGCTAATACTAGTGTGTGTGTAGCTGTGGCTGTGTGATTGTTGACTATTGCCTGATGAAAAGGTGCTCTGATTCAGTTCTGGTTTAAAAGGGGCTTCAGAAGGTGAAGAAAAAGACATCTGTTAAGAACTATTGACCTGGATTCAGAGTCCAGATTTGCTTTCGATAGTGAGGTGACATAAGTTTAATAAATAAATGAATTCACTTTGGGTAAACAATTAAAATGTACATCATGCTTTACGTTTTGTTTCAGACAAAAACAGCTGTCGATGGGCATTCTTGGGCACTTGCTGCCATAGATGAGCAAAACGTTCCTAAGATTGTAACGCCACTGAACAAAGAATTAATTCCAATAACAGACTATCCTATAGTTGTGCAACAACATATGTTACCACCAAAGAAATTTGTTCTGCTCTCAGCACAGGTAAGCAGTACTACTCTTTACTTAATGTTTCTGTGAATAATCTGAGCTTGTTTGTGTGCATATGTGTCTTAGTATGCTATAAAAGACTACGATGTAAAAAGTTCAATAGTAAGAAATGAAACATTGGTCCTCCACAGAATCGTTTTCAGAATCACTTGATCTCAATATTTAGAATGCACAATTCCATAGTGATTATTGATTCAATATGGAGTTGTTTTGATATTTTCCATTTAGCTTAATTGAAATGCAATGGGAAGAAATAATGCTTTGTGCAAGAACTCTTCTACATTATTAATTTTCTGCGGTAGTACCTACTACTGTTTTGTATATAGTTTCTTAGCCTTTTGAAGACTTTTTAGGTTTTTTAAGAATGCTTTCAGTTCAGAAGTACTTAGATTTAAGAAAGTGTCCTGTCTTGAGCTTCACAAATTTCTCAAGAAATTTGGTCAGAGTTGCAAATTACCAGATCCTTCAATGTAATGGCTGTTGCTTGATGGCTAACTGTTTCGGGTACAATAGGGGCAGAATAAAGATAATATGCTTGTAGTCTATGGTATAAACCGAATTTTTCAAAAAAAGAAAATGTTTTCCTTTTAAGAATTAGATTTAGGTTTTGTAACCCTCTACATGTTCCTCAGTTGCATAGGATTGGGTAAAGATTAGAGGTAGATGCCTACAAATAGACGTAAGAAATGTGTGTATGTGGTGTCAGTAATTTAGCTTCAAAGTGTTAGGTATTACAGCTGCATGTTTTAATATTAGGTTCAAGATGACCCGTATTGATGTCGGGGATGTTCCTGCTGCACTCATTATTCTCCAGTTTTGTAAAATGGAATTATGAGTTGCCTAATTATTCTCCAGTTTTGTAAAATGGAATTATGAGTTGCCTAATTTTTCTGAAATTGAATAAGAACTGTAAAAATGTTACATAAATGTCCAACCATTTGCTACTTTTGTTTTCCATTAGGGGAGTTTTATGTTTCATAAACTCAGACCAGTGGATCAGCTAAGACATCTCTTTGTGTGCAATGCAGGAGGGGATGGAGAAGATATCGAAAGATTTTTTAAACTGCATCCAGTAAGAATCCTTAACTTCCTTTATTAGCTGATTCACACATCATTGTTAATTGTTCACAAGAGCTTGTATTCTTGTTGGGTCTTAACATTTTCCATTCATCTGATATTTGCTACTGTAGCTGGTTAGTAATCATAGTTGTGATCTTCAGTACTAGATAGCTAACTTGGTACATAAAAACAGGTATTGTATCTTTACCCACTAAAACATTAAATGCCCAGTAGCTTTCACTTCTCCCTAAGCCATACCGATGTCTTAGTGTATCTGATTTGCATATACAGAAGCTATGAATTGTGATTTATAAACTACAGTGGTTGGTTTATGCGTTTATACATATCAAATCAATAAGTAACTGAATAATGAAAAAAGTATGTTCTGTGAATCGAGAGTATTTTAGCAAAGCTCAGTTTGTTCCTATAATATAAAACTTGGGCTTCCTCTTGAGAATATTGGATTTTAGTCCACCACAACATACAAGATCATAAATAGTTTTATGTTTTCCACAGTATTTGTAATTTGCAAACCCAGTTGAATGTCACATTTGTTATAAAGAAAATAATACTATTTTACCACAATAGTGGCCAGCTAAGCACTTCTTACAAGATTGGAGATGAATATTAGTCTACTTTATAGACTTAATTTAGCTGTTCCAAGCATGGCGTTTAATTCTCTATAGATTCATTTATTTTTATCCCAATATACCATAATTATAATAAAATATTTTATGAAATATGTTGCGTAGCTAGATTAACAACCAGGTAACTTTACAAATTTTAGTAAGAATCCTATTATTTATACCACTAATGAGAAAAGTTTCAGTTTGCACTCCAATGTCATTGAGCCCCACTGAAGTCATTTGGAATTCAAATGTATGGGTTATTTTTGTTGTTTAAACTTGTATTCAGCCTGTCAACGACTGGGTGGCTTATAATAATCAAAGTAATTAAAATAAAATCAATACAAAATAAAGGTGAAAGATGATAAGTGTAATGAACCTAAAGGCTGTCATTCTTCCTCACCAAAGGCTCAGGTGTAGGCTATTTCTTACTAACCAAAATGTCTCTTAATTCTTAACATAACTATTGTATAAAGATAGAACTATCATTTTATCTTCTTATTTACTGGTGATTTTTGCAGGTAGAACAAGCTTGTGCTACTTGCCTAATCCTTGCCTGCTCTTCTGCGGCTTGTGATAGAGAAGTATCTGGCTGGGCTACTCGAGCATTTTTCAGGTAAAAATAGTTCGTATTTGCAGTAGAACGGGAGATGAGAGTTAATCTGTTGTGTCACAACAAAATTGAATTGCTTTGAATTCTAGCTGAGTATATAAAATTTTGGTTATTTTATAGCTTCCGCATGCTATTTTTTTTCTTTTTTGGTACTCTTCTCAGGGAACTGGGGGCTGTTTTGTTGGAGGCCCACTGTTGGTTAATTCCAGAGCTATATATAATAAGTTCAAATGCCTCTAAAACGTGGTAAAGGAAGCAAAAGCATGCATAGCATGAATCAGCAAACACAGACTGGGAGAGGGTGGGGAAGTATTTCTCATTTCAGTGTGCTTCTGCTATCATGACACTATGATCTGGGAAAGTAGTGGTGATGATCCTTTGTGATAGCCATACCAGGTATCCTGCTCTACAGATGGCACGTGTTTGTACCCAAGGCTGAGGTCCAGGAGTAAGTTGTGACTGTTACTGATACGTCTGTACTTCTTAATACTATTAAATGATTAATGTTGGATTCCCCTGAGCCTTCCACTCTCTCGAGTATGGGAACCTGGTATGGCTCAGCTACAGATTTTTCCCAATGCAGACTGGTCCCCAATCATGCCCATTTTCACTGGATCACAGTCTTTAGATCAGAACAGATAGAATGTGTTTTTCCTGTCAGTAAGCCAGGCAATTATGCTACTGCCCTTGATCTCTGTAATATGAAGGTTTTCTGATCTGCTTTTTGATTTAACTGCATCATATTTGTTCATTTTGATGGTATTAAAAAATCTGGAAATAGGTTGCAGTATTGTGAGTTTTCATCTAATCAATTACAGATATGGTGGTGAAGCACAGATGCGGTTCCCTTCTAGTCTGCCACCTCCAAGCAATGTTGGGACAACATTAGGCTCCCCACTTCTACCCGGTAAGTAGTAAATGTGATTTATGCTCTTTTTATGTTCATATTGTGCCTCTTTATCTCTTGTTAGGAGCTTTTTCTATTTTTAAATCTTATTTTACAGCAACTTGTTCTTATTCTCTTTTTAAGTATTAGTAGAGCTTGATTTCAGAATCTATCCTTGTTCAGTTTTGAAAAAAAAGGGTGAATTTTCTACCATCTTTAAAGAAGAAGAAATAGGCAGTGCTTGTTTTGGCAAGAAAAACCGAAGCTTAAAATTGTTTCTCTCTTCTCTTTCTCTAACATGTCTCTGCTTGTATACCTTCTCCATATACGCATTGGAAAAGGAAAAGCAATTAACAGATTTGTACAAATCGAACTTTCCTCTTCATTTCTGTTTCTTTCCTACATGCAGTGCAAAGACAGATTTTTTTTTTCCTGCTGTCCTTACTTTTGGCATCTCTTTAAACTTTAAAAACACTGTCCAGGAACAATGCTTTCATGGTGCCCATTTGGGTATGAGAAGGAATGATTAGTTTTCTTAAAAGAAAATATACTGCTTTTCAAAAGTTTCCTAACCCTGGGCTATATCTTCTGAAATTTATTAGAATTACATTCATATGTCTGACAGAAAGTGGTTTCCTTGTGATTTTTATGCATTAGGTTCACCTCTGCCTGCTGGTAGCCCCTACTCTAATCCAAGCTTTTTAGCAACACCTGCACAAGGTATTTACTTTTCTTTTATTCTTCAATAACTTTTCAGTTATTGAAACATATTACATACATATATAAACTAAGCCTATCATTAAGATTAAACACCATTAAATAATGGGTTAATATTTCAGGTTTGCAGCCTCCTACCATGTCCACTCCAGTATACACTGCAGATGGTCATATGACTCAGCCTGGCGCTTCAATCAGTGGAATGATGTGCCCTGAGATAGTGTATTCTGGAAAGCACAATGGGGTCTGCTTATACTTTTCCCGAATAATAGGGTGAGTATACTTTTCTTCGAAATTGAATGCCTATCAGGGATATGCAAAACTCACTCTTCCAGGACAGAATATTCCACCAATACTAGAACTTTGTATTTTGCATCTAGATTATAGTGATCTGGCTTTTCTGAGGGTGCTCTGCTAGTTTTCCAGAAATATATCTAGTTTGTGGCATTACAGGTATGGAACAGTCTTTTCCTGAAACAGTGAGTTTTGCATACAGTGCACAGCCTAACCGGATTGCTTAGTTGTAGTTACAGTTAGTGGTACCAATCCACCTTCCACTAGCCATATTTAAGTTTAAGGATGATAGAGGCACACAATAAAGTCTATTTTAGTTAAAAACATAAATTTCCAGTCTTCATGAGGCTGTGCATGGAGAACATGGCCCAAAGTAGCATGACAGTATGCCTTCAATAGATTACATTATTTTTGGCTATAATATGTGTATTAGCTCACTGTACGTTAATTTAAAAAATGCTGATACATTATTGTTTTTCTGTTTTGGAAAAAAAATCTTAACAGTTTTGAAACTAGCCGTATTTTTTTTTCTACTGTGCAAAATACCTTTCAGTGAAAGTTTCAATATGTTACTCTGATACGGTAGAAAAATAAATTCTCCAAACTTGATTTTATTTCAATTATAATAGTTCATTGAAACGATGTGAAGAAAATCCAAGTTTTGCTTAGTTTTTGTTATGACACAGGTGTCCTAGGGTGGGACGGAGGCAGGCTATGATAGAGTCCTTTACTGTTCTGTTAAACTCCATAACATACGGCACTACAACAGCCCGTAAGGCTTCACCCCACACTGCCCTGAAGGCAGCCACCCACAGTCCAACAAATGAAAGCCAATGAGCGAAAAGACCAATTTGCAAAGGCAAAGGGGAAGTCCAAAGATGAGGGGCAAGCTCACGGGGCAAGATCCAGAATCAAAGTGCACAAGGCAAAAGGCAAGGCAAGGCACAGGCAGAAACAAGAGTCAAGGCCGAGTTTTTTCCAAAGTCATCATAGCTGAACGATATAGTCATCTGGTATGCTTTACAACAACATCACTTGGTGACAGAAATTCCAGTCCCAATTGCCTTTCTAATTTATACCTGTAATCTAATAATATAATTTTGCCTGCGAATTCGGTAATGAAAGGGGAATTCTATATTACATATATTACAAATTGGTTACCTTTTGGAGTTAAAAAAAAAAAGGGAAACACCCAGCTGATATTATAGTGTAAGAAATTTGTAAATTTTGAAAAAACTTTCAAATGAATAACTGCCAAATACATACACAGAATTTGTTACAGATGAGTGCGTGCCTGCTTTTTCAATGCAAGTATTAGAAAAAAAGCATCCATATATTACATATAAAATAAACTTGTGTGTGTTGTAAACTGGTGGTAGGGTTGGTATACATAACATGAAAATTTGCAAAGTAGATTTCTGACAGCATTAAAAGGCGAGTTGCATTTTCCTGCTTTCCAGAAACATTTGGGATGGAAGTATAGTTGTGGAGAGAGTTTTCAAGAGTGGCAATCGAGAAGTTGTAGCGGTAAGTGATGATGGGCGTTAATGCATGCTTCTCAGAATTTTTAGTAAGGATTTTATTTGTGATGTGCAAACTGTTTTTATCTTTATATGGGCTTGATCACAGTCACTTTAATTGATGGCAGGTGTGCACTGACTACTATTTAACATCAGTTTGAATGTGATTGGTTAATTCTGAACACAGCCACATCCCTACTTATAAGAGCATGTGAATACTCATGCAATTACATTATTCTAATTTTTATTTTTATTTTTTTCCCCACCAAACAATTTCAGTTTGTTTTTCAATTGAATTGTTCAGCTTATAGGTTATATTAAAGATGAAAAGAATTCTGAAGTGATTTATCTTGGTCTGGGTTGTGTTTTTTTTTACATCTAAAAAACCTGGCATTTTAACAGAGGGTGTCTAGACTTTCTATATCCACTGTATATTAAAGGCCCTTGCCTGGAAAAAGCAGAATGGTATGTTTATTTGTGGCATGGCCTGCTGAAGTTGCTCTTTGAGAGCCTAAGGGTATGGGGCCAAGGGTATGGGAACAGGAGTAATTTGGGCCTAAACCTTTGGCTTTCTCTCCCTCATTTTAGGTTGAAAGCAGTGTTCCTCCACAACTATTAGAATCAGTGCTACAGGAATTAAAAGGGCTGCAGGAATTTTTGGACAGAAATTCCCATTTTGCCACAATAGGTTCTCTTAGAAATCCCAGGTAAGATAATTTTCATTCATCACAATAGTTTTTAAAACAAATCACTGGAGGTATTGTTTTTAACTGTTCTTTTTAATGGTATTTCTGTTTTTGAAGCTCATTTGGTTCCATAACAAGTTTTTCAAATGAATTTATACATTTTAGTGCCAGCTGTAATTACAATAAACTAATTCTGATAAATATTTCTGTGCAGTTTGGATTGCGACAGAGCAAGTTCGGTTCTTGCTGTTTGTTAGTTTTGCTGATCAGCAGTTGGTGTAAGAAGGGTTGTGGGTACTAAAGCTGTCCTAATCTGTCTTTTTCAACATTTATTGGCGCTGATACTGACATCATCCCTAGTCAGCATGGCCATTGGGATGTTAACCTATGTCTGCTCCAATTTGTTCATTGCAATTTTAGCATGCTGTTTACATGGTTGCATTGGTTTTCTTTACAAAGTTTCATCAACCCAGCTACCCTGCAGCAGCGTCTACTTGGAGTGATGCAGTATGAGGTTGGAAGCTCTCAACAAATGCAGCAAGAAATTCAGAGGAAGTTTCATGGTAAACTTTGGTTTTGGCACTATCATATATTTTTGTTAGAAAAATAAATCTTTGTTGCCTTGATGAAAAATAGTTTGTTTTCTCAAAAATTAATACTTAGAGAAGAAATTGTCTTTTGCAAAAGAGATTGAGCTCATAATGGTCAGTGAAGTCAACATATCAACAGATATAAGGCACAGATAACAACTCTAATGCATGGGCTGCACTGGTTACTACTGTGTTTCGGGTGCAATTCAAACCCTACGTGGCTTGGGACCAGGGTGCTTGAGGAATCACCTTTTTTCCAGAGTCTCTACCCGTCCAACCTGGTCAAATAGAATGGGCATTTTGCAGATCCCATCAGGCAAAGAATGTTAGCTGGCAGGGACTAGAAGGTGACCTTCTTCTACTGTTCTGTGGAACATCCTCCTTAGGAGATTAGAATGGCCCCAACCTTGTTAGCCTTCCATAAAGCTTTAA
>JANHFL010001838.1:107675-129381 GCA_032468155.1 Oxyrhabdium leporinum
ATTTTACCCACCTCGGAAGGATGGAAGGCTGAGTCAACCTTGAGCCTGGTGAGACTCGAACTGCCAAATTGCAGGCAACTGGCAGTCAGCAGAAGTAGCGTGCAGTACTGCATTCTAACCACTGCGCCACCAAAATACTTCCAGCAAAATATTATTGGTATCAGCATCTGGGAATTTTAATATATGGGAGAAACTTTAAATTACTATAGACCGAGATATCACTCCCAAGGATATGTTGTCATCACATACAGGTTATATTCGACTTAACAGCCACATTTGGGACCAGAGTGTCCCTTGCTCTGCAAGGCCGTTGTAAACTGAGTCATGCCCAATTTTACAACCTTTTTTTCTTTTTTTGAGATGGTTAAGCAAACCACTGCAGTTAAGTGAATC
Organism: Oxyrhabdium leporinum; assembly: GCA_032468155.1. Taxonomy (NCBI): domain Eukaryota; kingdom Metazoa; phylum Chordata; class Lepidosauria; order Squamata; family Cyclocoridae; genus Oxyrhabdium; species Oxyrhabdium leporinum. The sequence goes on from JANHFL010001838.1 coordinate 108,069, forward strand.
ATGTAGTCATTAAGCAAATCCAGCTCCTCCCCCCATTGCCTTTGCTTCTCAGAAGCTGGTTTGGAAAGTCGCACATGTCAAATGCCCAAAATTGATCACATGACTGTAGGGATGCTGTAAGGGCGAGGACTATTCACAAGTCACTTTTTTCAGTGCTGTTGTAACTTCGAGTGGTCGCTAAAGGAGTGGTTGTAAGTTGAGGACTATTTCTTTACTGAATTTATTGAGTTGTGGGGGTTTTTTTATTTGTACTGTAGAAAATTGTACTTTTTATAAATGTCCCAATCTCTACTAATCTTATGCCCAAGTAACATGTGTGATTTTAAAATGATAAAACTTGGAAGATATTGATGTACATTGTTTTTTTTCCCCTCATGAGCATGTTACTCCACTTGTCATCTTTTTATAGGTTAAATTGTTATAAATGCATCACAGACACCCTTCAGGAGTTGGTTAATCAAAGCAAAGCTGCCCCTCAGTCTCCCAGTGTGCCCAAGAAACCGGGTCCTCCTGTTTTATCCTCCGATCCCAACATGCTGAGCAATGAAGAAGCAGGACATCATGTAAGCACTACTCAAGTCATCTACTGAGCAGTTCCTTGGGGATGAATGAGATTTCTTGGATTGTTTTTTTTAATCTATTTATTTTCCTTATTAAAGCATAATAGCTTCTTGTATAAAAGATTTTCAGAGATTAATTGGAGTATAGAAATATTCAATATTTAGTACTCTGGTAAATACTGAAGTATTCAGTATTTAATACTTTAGCATATGGTATTAAGGGTCTTTTTTAATTATTCTAGAAGTGAAGGCATGCTTTACATTCTTGTAATCACAAATAATATTTAAAATGTATCTGTCTTCCTGATTCTAGTTTGAACAAATGCTTAAACTGGCGCAACGTTCCACGGATGAACTTTTTAGTATTGCCCTTTATGGCTGGTTGATTCAAGCTGATTTATCAGATAAATTGCTGCAGGTAAGATCACAGAACAGCTTGATACACATTTATAAATATAGATTCTGCTTCAGTTTGAGAGAAATAACAGATTAAATACAGCAATGGCAAATCGATGAGATTCCTCCCTCCATTTCTCTAGGTAAACTCTCCCTTTCTGGAACCATATCTGGCGCGCATGGCCAAAATTGATCAAAACAAAGTTCGCTATATGGATTTGCTATGGAGATTTTTTGAGAAAAATAGAAGTTTTAGTAATGCAGCCCGAGTGCTCGCAAAATTGGCAGACATGCACAGGTAATACATCTTTTTGTCTATCAAGACTTCCAATTATGATTGCATCATCATCATCATCATCATCATCATCATTATTATTATTATTTGTATTTGTATTATTAATTATATGACTTTATTATTTAACAGCACTGAGATTTCACTTCAGCAGCGCCTTGAATATATTGCCCGTGCTATCTTGAGTGCTAAGAGCTCAACAGCAATATCACCGATAGCTGCAGATGGGGAGTTTTTACATGAATTGGAAGAGAAAATGGAAGTAAGTAAAAACTGGTTTGCATGACATTGATGCCAGTGTTGCTCGAGAGAGGCGTGTAAATTTTTTTTATATTGTTGTAATTAAAAATGAAAAAGTATTTTTAATCAACACCTTTCACCTCTGATTACTTTCATTTATTAAAAATAATAATTAAAATGATAGAATTTTATTTGCTTATTGCGCTTTTGTTTTGTCTTCTATGTGATAAATCAAAATGATGCAGAACAGTAAAATTACTGTAACAGTAATTTGTTAAAATAGTATAAAGGTGGTTTTTTTAATGAGCAAAAGGGAGCGATTCAAATTGAGAACTATTATAAGCACAGTAATTATAAAAGTTTACCCTTAAACTTTTCATTTAAAATATTCTTATATTTTTAATCAGGTTGCCAGGATACAGTTTCAAATACAAGAAGCCTTACACCATCAGTGTTCTCATCATTCTTCAGTGCAAGATGCAATTTCCCAGTTGGATTCTGAGTTGATGGAAATTAGTAAGGTATCTGAACTTCACCATTCTAGGTTCCAATCTAAATAACTTGTTTGTTGGGATATATATTTACATCTTAAATAATTTATTTTTCCTATTCATACTTTGAAAACTGCAGCTGGCTTACTGTGTCTGTCTTATTGGCTATTTCAGGTGAAGATATGATATTTAGTATTTTCATTACTTAGTGTAAAATAATGTTCTCCATTTCTTACAAGTGACCAAATTATTGTTATTTTGCCTTTTTAAATCTTTAGCTCTATGGGGAATTTGCAGATCCATTCAAACTCTCTGAGTGTAAATTGGCCATTATACATTGTGCTGGACATTCAGATCCTATCTTAGTGCAAACTCTTTGGCAAGAAATAATTGAAAAAGGTAGGTCTTTTGTAAGTAGAATAAGTCTTTGTCAGATCTTTTTTCATCTCTTGATTTGTCATTTATATTTCCACTTTTAACAATCGTTTTTGTCTTTTGACAAAAATTTCTTCATTTTCCAATATTCCTACCTCTGTTTGAGGTTTTCTCTTCCACTGTTGTCAACAATTGCCATCTCCCAGTTTCAAAGCTCCTTTGAAATGTCTTGATGTCATGCTTTTATCTGTCATCTTGCAAATTTCTTTTCCCTGCCTGGAACTTTAGTCCATTCTAGTGTTTATTCATAAATTTCTCAAGTTTATTTTCAGCTTTCCACCTATATTGCATTTCTTCATAGAATAAACAACTCACATTCACATGAAAATGTTATTTTATTTGCTCTATTTTGCAGGGCTCTTAGCAAAAATTCTAATCAGTAAAGAATAGTTGTAGCTCATGGTTGAAACAAAAGTCCTTGGTGCTCTCTGAGTTTGGTTCTTTTCTTGGAGACATTTCATTAACCAAACTAGGTAACAACATCAGAGCACTGATGACATTACCTAGTTTGGGTAATGAGATATCTGCAAGGAAACACCAAGCTCAGAGAGCACCACAAACCCCTCAAAAGTTCTAATATTCTAAATTTATTTGGATCCGTAATCCATTTAACACTCTTTAGGTTGGATTCTTAGATTTTTGGCATTTATTTTATGTTCTTAAATTCTTTAAACTGAAAATTACTATTTTTTGTTTCAGGATGAAGTTTTACTCACTAGGCAGATTTTAGGTAGTGTTCTTAAGACTTCATCATACTTGAGCTTGATGGCTTCCCTCATCTCCAGTTTCAACCGATTGGAGTACAAATGAGCTATCTCTCCTTGTTTGGAGAAGCTCCATTGAACAGAGTTGGCCATCAGTCATTGCCATGGCATTATGACTATTCATTGGAAGACATCTAATTTGCCATTTTCCTCACCTGGACATCCGTTTATTGTATCTAATTGTATTGAGTTGAAGTTTGAAAGAATATATATAATAGATTTTCCTTTTTCTTTCAGCACTGAGTGACAGTCTTGCAATGAGTGCTCCTGATAGAATGCAGTCTCTTAGTCTGAAGATGGTAACGCTTGGGAAAATTTATGCTGGAACACCACGCTATTTCCCTTTAGGTATATAAGTCAATTTTAGGTATTGAATAATACAGACTTGTCAAGAAGGAAGCTGAAAGAACATTTGAAAAAGTCCTACTGCTTGTTTTTCTTCAATCTGTGCCAAATACTTATTTCAAAATATTTAAATGGCAGAGTTCAGAAATACTGTTTGTAGTCTTCAGTGTTTTGCTGGTCAAAACCAATAGAGGCAGAATAGAAATAGGAAAATAAAATGATGGAAGCCATATGACTGGAATTTTATCCAAGCAAATATTTTAAAGGTTTACACTTTTACCTTTTGCATTATTAGTTGCTGTTACCTTAATAAGTAGCAAAATTGGGTGGAAAATTAAAGAGTGGTAAATTATGGCCAACCTAGTAACTAAATATGTTTCAAGGTATCATAATGAATGAATGATATTGATGTGGTTGCTAAGAGGAGAAACTGAGAAACCGCCTCTTTTAGATTCAGTAATCTTACACTGGTAATATAAATGCAAGTTAATGAAGCCTTTTACAAGGCCACTTCTTGATTTTTCTAAAGACCTTTATTTTCATATTAGTCAAGATAGTAGCAACTAAGAGTGTCCTGTGGGTGGATTCTCAAGACTCTAGGCTTGGCCCTTTTAAATGTAATGTGCTCAGATACATCTATTTCTTTCTGTGACCAAGACTTCTTGATCTCCTGGTGCTGAAGCTATGTTGAAGAACCTTAGCTTCTTCCCAACATACTTTAGTCCCAACCTGTCTTGTCACAGGCAGCAATACCTCTGTTCTTTATATCAAGAGACTGATCAGATGGAGTCAAGAATGTTATCTGGTTCCATAGATTAAAAAAATGAAAAAAGAAAGAATAACATCATTGCCATAACTGTATGCAAGAATTTGATGTTTTATTGCATTATATTTTTTCCTCAGATTTCTTAGTACAATATCTAGAACAGCAAGTTTGTTCTTTGAACTGGGATGTGGGATTTGTAACTTACACAATGCAAGAGATTGGTGTCCCACTACCACGGCTTCTTGAAGTATATGATCAGCTCTTTAAAGCACGGGTATGAGAGTTCAAAATCTAGTTTTCAGTTTAATTATTTTATGATCTGTATTATAACAATGCATGAGATGAGAATACTTCTGTTTAAATGCAGCACTATGAGATGCTTATAGGAAGGCTTTTGGTGATTATAGTTACATATCATTAAGTTTCCAAACTGAATGCATTTTCCATCACCTATCAAAGTTAAGAAATGTGTATAAAGCAGAAAGATGTGCTATATCTTTCCTCTTTAGGTGAAAATGAGGCCTTTGGACTAAAAAGGATTTGCTTGGTTTTCTTAGTTCCAGAAAAAAAATGAGATTGGATTTTCGGAATGGGAGAAATTTTAAAGGATCACTGGGCAGAGTGTAGTTTAACACATTTTCAACAGTGTTAGTTCAGGCAAGAGCACTGTTTACCCACTGCTATCAAAAACAGGATCATTGGCAGGGGAGGGCAATTCTTATTAGAGCAACTAGCTTCTTGATAAAAAAATAAAATAGCAGTGAAAATAGAAAGCTCATGTTGAGCTCAGCTTCTAGTGATTCAACAGGCATGTCAAGTGGTTTTGTAGTATGTTTTAAAAGTGGATTTTATTGTACGCTGCCCATACTCACCTTGTTTGAGATGAGCATCTATATAAATTGACAAATAAACAAAATATCTGTAGATTTCTGAGCAGAAATGGCTGCTGGCCTTTGTCACAATTTAGTCTGTTGTCTTGGTAGCAATGGAGAATCAGCAGTCTCTAAACTCAACTGGTCAGTGAACACATGTATAAACCGATGAGTTTATTTTTGCACATAAACATGTATATGTGTTAGTATGTGTATATATTTTCATATTTTTGTCTTTATAGGATCCCTACTGGAGCAAAATGAAGAAACCATTACATCTTTTGGAGTGCATACATGTACTGTTATCAGGATATGTGCAAGATCCTAATAAAGTAGCTACTTTTGAAAGGTAATTTAAAGTTTATATACCCTGGAAGTGAAGTGAAGTTTTAATAATATAGCACATGCTGAATGATGATGTTGACAATACAGGCTTGTTTAAACATATCAAAATTAAATAAGAAAAAAACTTCAATCAAGCTTTTTAACAATATCAAGTTGAGTATTTTCAGGCCTATAGTGACCTTCACTGACTTACATATTTTAATCCATTTTTTATTCTTAAAACAATCTCTTCTGAAATAACACATTTTATAGAAAAGACATGTGGCAGGATGGCAAGAAGTACCTAGTAGTCTTTCACCTTCCTATTCCAGAAAATTATTTGTTGCTTTTTAACTAACTTAATTTTCATACCTGAAAAATGTATGTCATCAGGCCAAGAGTAGAGTGAGCTGGCAAAAAAAATATCTATACAGGTAGTCCTTGTCTTATGACCACAATTGGGGCCAGAATTTCTGTTGCTAAGCAAACTGATAAGTGAAGTGCACCCAATTTTACCTTTTTTGGCCATGGTTAAGTGAATCACAAGGTCATTAAGCAAATCCAGCTTCCCCCATTGACTTTCTTATTGGAAGCCGGCTGGGAAAGTTGCACATGGCAATCGCACGACCCTGGGATGCTGCAACCATCATAAATACATACCAATTGCAAGTGCCTGGATTTTGATCATGTGACTCTGCAATGCTGCATTAGTCATAACTTCAAGGATTGGGATGTTCTGATGAGTCTGGTGGATCATTAGGGTTTACTGTGCTTGCAATTATTTGTGCCAACTTGCCATTATTTTCAGGCAAGCCTCCTTAGAGCTGGCACTATGGAATTTCCCCACCTGAAATTTGTGGTTGTAAATTTGGTGCCTCTGGAATGCTTCCCTCTTCACCCAGGCTTCCCAGAATGACTGTTGGGTTAATAGGACTATTTATTTTTATTTTCCTTCCATCCACCAACTGTTTAAGAAATACAAGTTTTAAGACTTTTTAGTCACTGTATAGCAATTGTATGGAAAAGAATATAACAAGATCAATCTGTTTTCTTTCTCTTTAGACGGCGATTCACAAATATCTGCTTAGACGCTGTTAGCCGTTACCTTGTTGAACTGCAGTCTATAAGTCCAACACTAGCTGTACAGACCATTAAAGGGAGCTTTAAATCTCTGCAAGCAAAATTAGAGCGGCTTCACTAAGTCCAGTGATGCATGACTGCTTGCCCGGGTGAACTGGCTATTGATGTACTGGAACTTGAAAAGGCAAAAAAGCTGATAAGGCTGAAGAGAATCATCTTCCTACTGATCAGTTTTCTAATGTATCTTCTTAATGAATGTCACATGAGCAGAATGTATAAATAACATTGTTTTGTTGTGTTTTTTTTTACTACTGCCAAATTTTTCTAACAGTGAAACTGTTTTATATGCTTTGGATTAAGATGCGCTGTATAATTGTGTTCTCGCGATTAAACTTATTTGTAAAATGGGGGTTTTTTTGTAAATCTGTATAATGTGCCTTGATCATAAGACTTCACTAATCCGTAGAGTCCCAGCTGGTAGTTTAGGTAATGGAACTGATTAACTGCACTTCATTTTTAAATTCATTGTGCCCCAGACAGAAATTCTGTTTCTACAGTATGCACTACCTTCTACTTTTAAAAGGAATTACTATTTGCCTATACTATGAGATATTTTGACAGTGGTCATGTCAGCAGAAATTAATACTGGGAACAAACAAGCCATTCATAATTTTTACTCAAGCAACGTTCTTTATCACTATACTTTATTGTTTATATACTGTCCAAAGTGTTTCTGGGCAGCTTACAATAGAGTAAAATCAAACATAAAGACATTAAAATTAACAAGAATCAAATAAAAAACTACAAACCAAGACCATAATGGTATGGAGGTGGAATCTTCTCTATTACTCCTCCAGCCACCTCTACTATGGAGCACCCTCATCAGGGTCCCAAGCCAACCAGCAGAGCCAGGATTAAGGTCCTTGTAGAAGGCCAGAAGTGTGGGTCAGATCTCACCTCCAGCAGCAAGATGTTCCAAAGTCCAGAGGTCACAGCAGAAAAGGTTCAAACAGAATAGAGCTGGAAGAGACCTTGGAGATCTTCTAATCCAATCCCCTGCTCAAGCAGGAGCTATACCAGTGATGGCTAACCTTTTCGGAACCAAGTGCCCAAAGCATGCATGCGTGCATCCCCAAAATCCAATGCATGCACCCCACCCCATGCGTGTCCCCCCATGCGCATGCACCCTGCCCTTTTGTGCATGCATGCACGTGCCCCACCCCCTGCACATGTGTGGCAGAGACCCAAAGACCAGGCAGGAGGCACATGCACAGCAGAACTGAGCTGGAGCAATGGCTTGTGTGCGCAGAGAGGGCTCTGCGTGCCACCTCTGGCACATGTGCCATAGGTTCGCCATCACGGCGCTATACCATTTCAAACAGGTGGTTCTCCAGTCTTTTCTTAAAAACCTCCAGTGATGAAGCACCCACAAATTCTGAAGACAAGCTGTTCCACTGGTTAATTGAACTTTCCCTAGACCCCTCCAGCCAAAATTTGTTTACCAAAGGGGTCCACAGTATTCCTCTTCTGCCAAAACGAGGGATGGAATAATCCTATTGGGGCAAGGTAGTTCCTCAGATAACCTTGGCCCGTGTCATAAAAGGCTTTAAACGGGATAACAAACACCTGGATTTGGACCCAGAAACAAATCAGCAACTATATTCTGACATTCAAAAAACAAGATTTTTTAGAAGCAGCACAGAAGTTTTTAGAAAGAATATTGCGCAATGGGACATAAATAACATTATTAATTTTTCAAAGGTTTTTACTTTCCTCAATATCAAGTTTAGCATCAAAATAATGTTGGTATTTTACTACGGTAAGAACTTAGTAGGCACTTTCAATGTTGATCATCCAAGGGGTTGAAGTACAGTTCCTATGCTGGCCAGTAAGTTATTAGTGAAGGCTGTCTTAATGCAATTATAAAAATAACTGGGTCCTAAGTCTGCATTCCTATATTGGTTCTTAAAAACACTGTTCGTGTTGGAGGCACCATTTAAGGTGCTTCCAGTTGATTATGATTAAACATGACACCACCACTGCTCAGGGGATGCCAAAAAAGCAAATTAAATCCATGAGTTAGCCACTATGGTATACACTGTGCCTTCAGTTCAATGGCCATTACCCAACCTGAGCCAACTCAACAAGCTGAGGTGGATTACTTACACTTGTTAGTATTCAGTAGGGAACACTGAGTACTAAAATATCCTAGAAAAAGGGCAATAGCAAACCATTTCCATACTATGTTACTATCCAGAAAACAATATGGATCTGTCCAGGAATCCAGCTTGATATAAGGTGCCTTTAATTTCTGAGTAAAATAATGAGGACTCCGTGGGGTTTAGACTTCTACCACGTGTTCATAACCAGTCTTCTATATATGTGTAATCGTTATGTGACAATGAGATGCTGCCTTGAGTGGATGACAGGACAACTCCGACAACTTCATAGTCAGAGGAAGAAATTTAGGAAGGACCCACCCTAATTGATCAGATGGCTAAAAGTGGTGTCGGAGATTTATACCTTAGACTTTGGAAGATTCTGTCAAAATAGCCTTGCAATAAAGTAAAATTACTTCATCTAGTCATGTTTCCTATCTCACTTACCTGGAGTGCTGAGAGTATGTGTAGCAGGGAGGTGAGACCATTTATTAGCCCGAAGTAAAATGGCATTCCTCAAAAATACTGCTGCAACAGGGACTTTTAAGCAGATGGCTATTCTCTCCTGTGTTTACTAAACCACTTCTCACCTTTCTTTTCACCTGATGAGATCATCGCCCACAAAGCTTAGGTTCTTTTCCCTAGTTTAAACGCCTTCTAGAGGGGTTGCCTAGAGATGCTGGGGCTGAGGGCACAACCACTCTAGGAGCACCAGGCTGGTTTCTGCTCTTAAATCTACTTTATGCCTTCTTCCTTACCTGTGGGATTGTAATCAAAGCCCAAGTGCTGGTTGAAGGATACTAATGTAGCGCAAGATGTCCATCACAGTGAAGAAACCAGCTAGCAAATGAAGTCTTTCAGTGGTGCTCAGCTACAAATAAATTCACACACACATCTCTGCAACTTTTTTTTTCTTTTCTTTTCTTTCTTTCTTTTCTTTCCTTTCTCCTTTCACCTTTCCTTTCTTTCTTCCTTCCGTCCTACCTACCTACCTACAATAATATTGAGGGAACTTGCCATCTCCTTCCAGGATTTTTTATTTTATTTTATTTTTCCGGTCTAGCCTACGCTGCTAGGCTTTCCTGGTGGTCTCCCATCCAGGCACTAACCACACCCTAGTCAGCCAGTACTCTGTGCTGGCAGCGATGAACTGCTGTAAGATTAAGATTTCCTGGAGTCAAGTTGTGGCTTTGAAGGAACAAATGCATTAGTTCTCTTGGCAGTCATCTGGTCGCGGTTCACCTTTCCCTGGGACTTTCCCTTCCCCGCCGCCCCAACTTCTCCGTCTAATCTTCAATCTTCCTCTTGGTCTCCTGCTTAGCCTCTTGAGCTCAGTCAACGGCTGCTGGGCACTTGACTGGGTTAAGCCGTTAAAAAAACGCTCGATATTTTGAGAATCCGGATAGAGTCGGAATCCCACGCCTCACTCCGGCGACGAAATTCCCCAACCGCCAAAATCCAGACCAGACTCGAGCGGCAGGCGGGGAAATGAGAGGCGGAGGGGGCGGAGCTTCCCTGTTTACCGTTGGAAGGGGCGCCATGGGGCGCATGCGTGGCACTCGCGCTCCTCCGCCCCTCGGTTGGCAACTTGGGAGACAGCCGAGTCCTGAAAGGAAAACCGTTGGGTTGAGGCGGTGAGTGACCGCCTCTCTTTATCTCTCTCTTTCTCTCCCTGTCCCTCTCTTTCCCTCCTCCTCTCCCTCTCTCTCTCCTTCTCAAAGGCGGCAGCCCGGCAGCCAAGTTACTCCTGCGCGAAGCGTGAGGGACGCGCCCGCGTTGCAAAGCAGCCCTTGATTGGCAATTAGGCATAAAAAGGAGAAGGCGGGGGGGGGGGGGGGAGAGGATCTTGCGGTTCCCTTAGGATCCATCCATCCATCCATCCTTCCTGGAGGGAGCCCTCCAGATCTACTGCACCACAGTTTTTCCTATTGGCTTTGCCAGCCTGGGGAATCTATGTGCGAGTCATCCGAGGAGCAAGAGATTGGGGGAGGAGGGGGAGCCATTAAATAGATGTATATTTTTCTCTGATCTGGAAGTCGGATGGCTTTGCACACAAGGAAACGGTGTGAAGAGAAGAGAAGGTGGGCAGGATTGTGCTTGGAAGCCTCATTAAGGCTGGAGAAGGGCTGAAGTGTTCTCTCGTGAACCCAGGGCAATTCCTTGTGATGCCATGGTGATGTCGGTTCTTTGAAAAAAAAAGCAGTATTACAGGTAGTCCTTGATTTACAGCAGTTCATTTAGTGACCATTCAAAGTTACAACGGCACTGAAAAAAAAGTGACTTATGACCGTTTTTCACACTTATGACCTTTGTAGCATCCCCATCAAAATTCAGAGGCTTGGCAAGTGACTCATACTTGTGACTTTTGCTGTGCCCCAAGGTCATGTGATCATCCTTTGCAACCTTCTGACAAGCAAAGCCAATGGGGAAGCCAGATTCACTTAACAACCCTGTTACTAACTTATCAACGGCAGTCATTCACTTAACAAATGTGGGAAGGAAGATGGCAAAATGGTGCAAAACTCCCTTAACAAGTGTCTCACTTAATAACAGAAATGTTGGGTTCAATTGTTGTCGTAAGTCACGAACTACCTGCATAGGAGGGGTGTCAAACTCACGGCCCATGGGCCGGATACGTCAAGTGTTCTGAATTGAGATGCTATCTTAAAGCCTATTTGACAAGCCCTCTGGCATCTGGTATTGAATGTTATTTTGAAATAATTATAATGTATGAACACACAGAAATTATATCTCCAGTTTAATTATTTCAATAGTTAAGGACTTTAAATTGTTTTTCAGAGATGCTGTTGAATTTTCGTTAAGGAACCAATTAAAAGCTATTTAAACTTTGATAAGTTTTATGGATTCTTGTATGTTTTAATAATCATGAAAGTCAAATTAGAGGTACTAGCCTCTACATGTATCAAACAGAAGAAGCCATGGCCTCGAATCACCTGGCTGGGAGAGGTAATTATATTTTTTTATATAATTAAAGGTACATTCCTCCAAAATTTAAATATTACTGGCATAACTTCAGGTCATTGTGAAAATCTAAGTAATATAGCAACAGCAATAATCCATCTATAAATCTTTAGGAATTACAATAAAAACTCTGAGCAGTTGAAAAATGCATAATTGAAGTTTAAAATATCTACTTTGCTTTAGGAAAGAGCTGATAATCCAAAAGTTTGGATTTTTCTTAACATAAAGCATTCCTATCTAAACTTTTGTTTTATTAACTAAAGATAAAGTTGTTGAATTTTCATTTCACTCTCAGATTTGTATTATGCTGAGTGCTGTTGCTGCAATTTATTTGATTTTTAAAAAGTTATTTTATTCAAGATATTTTAATATGCAATACTAAGCACGTATAATTTTAAATTTTATTCATACTCATGATGTTTGAATTTTTTTTTATTCGCTATGTTTTTAAGTATCTGCTATTTTAAAACAAAAAAAGATATGTTCAAGCGTAGCTTTGTAAATAACTGAATCAGTGATCATTAATGTGGGATGGTTGAAATTGCTTTTATTTACTGCTTTGGGTACCTTATAAATCTAAATTATTACTGTTATTGTTGTTGTTATTAAAATTCCATATCAGATCTTTTTGCTCAGAAAAAAAATTGTCAACTTGAACAGTAGAAAAATCTTGTTTTCAAGGAACATTTATCTTTGTGTAAGGATCAAGAAAAGAGTTTCTGAATCAAGTATTATGTCATTTAATGTTTTACTTTTATTTCTTATAATGCTAGCAGAATTCTTGGATTAATCCAGAATTCATTAGCAGGAAAGAAACAGTATGTAAATAAAAGACTGACACTCTTTTAATAGGAAAAAGAGGCCGTTTTCCTATTGGATGACAAAAACATACAGGAAATAAACCTACTTTCTGGAAAAACAAAAACGAAGATTTCCCAATTACAAACTTTTCTGAAGAATGTTGTTCTATTATCAACCTCAAGAAATGGTAAGGTATTACACTGTCAGTTCTGTTTTTATATACTGCAAAGAAGTTTCAGTGAAAATTAGCAGTTCTTCAGTTGTTTCTAATGTAAATTGGTTAACCCTTTTTCTGATCATAATTACACCTATGATGTAAAAATATTCATGTATTTAGAATATTAGATCCTAATTGAATATACCTTTAACTGGGAAAGAAAAAGTGAAATTGAAAAGAGTGAAGCTTATACTATATATAAGTATACGTGTATCACACTCTAAAATGATGCACTTTAATCTTTTTCACATAGGAGCTTGGTTGGCAGGAATGATTAAAACAGGAGAACTTTTTCTTTGGAACAAGGACCGAGACATTATAAAAACTGTTCCAGCCATAGAGGAATCTAAAAAAGTGGCTATGGCAGTGCAAGGTATGATTGTTCAATTAATATAATTGTCGTTTTTAATTATTTAAAAAAAACCCACCTCAGCATGTGGTTTTTTTTTAAATTAAGAACTGTAGTTTAAAATTGTCATTTTTCTTACAGTATTTTTCATAAATATCAAGGCTGCTACTGAAGTGTCATTGTTAATGTTTCACACATTAATATCTATAATGTATACTTATTGAGGCTATTATCACAAAGTCTGTTGCTTATTAATGCAGAAAAGCATCCATGATGAAACATGTTCTAATTTAAATTGTTTATTCTACTACCTGATTTCATATAAGAAACTATACTTGTTTGTGGTAGCATATGCTTTGTTGTTATAAATTAACTAAATATTTTGAGTAGATTTAGAAGAACGGAATAATTCTAACACAATATTATTTTCTAGAACATTCCTTGAGGTTATGCCTACGTGTTTCTGGCAAAGGAAATAAAATGCTTCTTGCTACTCCAGATGTCTGTGTCTTATTGTGGGAAAGCATAGAATCAAATGCAACACTTTCCCAAATTTCTGCAATGGGGCAATGGTCCCAAATTATTCCTGAAGCTTCAATTGTGTTACCAGCCATCGAAGAGAAGGAAACTGTAGTTAGTGCTGATTTTACTGAAAATGAGGTAAAATATAAATATATCTCATCTTATTCATTGACAATCAAGTATTTTTAAAATACATAGTGAATTTTCTTATAACAGCCATGTAATTCTGGTTATTGTTGAAGTTTATCATGTGTTTACCTTAAGTAAATATTTGTCTTTATACTGAATCTGTGGCTGTTGCCTGTATTATTCATAATTAGACTATGAATTATGATGCTTATGCATCCAGACATGCCACCCTCAAATACAGACTTCTGGATAAACCGAGAATTTTAGGGGCCAAAATACACCCAAAACACCCAGGTTTCGCTTATTTTAGGGATGAACTTATTAGTGAGTATATACAGTAATACTTGTCAACAGTATCTGTATTTTCCACATATATATATATATATATATAAGCCCATCCGCAGATAAAGTGACCCTTGAATTTTTAACCAAAATACCATGAAAAAGGTAGGTTGACTTATCCATGAGTGGCACATTTTTCATGGTATGTCAATTAAAAAAAATGAGGGTTTGCTTATTCATGGATGGGCTTGTAGAAAGTACAAATAGTCCTTGGTTAATGACTAGCTTAGCAACTGTTTGAAGTTACAAAAATGTTTACAATCTGGATTGAAAGTTCCAGTGCCGACCCCCATTGTCACATGATCACATTTTGAGTGCTTAACAAGCAGCCCACATTCACAGCTGTTTGTAGCATTCCATGGACATGTGACCTTGATTTACAACACCTTTTTTTTTGCAAGAAAACAGCTTTTACTTCCTGTTTTTTGGCAAAAAAAAAAGGGGCGGTTACTTAACGACCGCTGTGCTCGCTTAAAACCTGCACTTAACAATCCCTGCAAAAAAGTGTTGTAAAATTGGGTTGATAATGTAATGCTCAGCTTGGCACTACTTACAACTATAATTTTAGGCTAAATTACAGTAATAAATTGAGGACTGCCTGTATGTACGGTAAGCTGAATCCTGACATTGTTCAGGAAGGGCTAAAATTGAATGACTGAGATCATGAATAGGAAGTCTTGCAACATTTTTTACAGATCTTCCTTGGGACATATTTAATGCCCAACATCATGGTCTTACCTATTTGCACTGGCATGTTCACATGCGATGGCAATATATTGCATTTTCTGCTGTGTTTTGTGCATGTCTTTTTCCAGACAACATAGTAGAGCTTAAGATCCTAATAATATTGCACATTCAAGATAGTTCATTGTGACTGCAGTTTAAATGTCTAAGGATTAATAAGGGAATGATTAAGTTTTCTATAACATATTAATTGCTGACCACTTGGTAAAATATGAATAATTATATATAAATTTAAATAATTGATATATAGATACTTCAAGTGAGTTATTCAAAAATGTTGATTCGTTGACAGAAATTGGGAGATTGTTGCTTGGGTTCTTTTGCATTTTATTCTGAGGACCAACTGGTGCTGATATTTTTGAAGATCAAATGGCAGGAGAACAGTTTAAACAATGCAAGGTAAAACAAATATTCTGATTTTTAAATGCAGATGTTTATATCATATTTAGTAAAATGCATATTGGTTTATGAAGGAAGAAGTTGCTGTTTATATGCATGCATGTATAGCAGGGAGTAAGTGACAAATATATAATTTTGAATGAAAGATAGATAGACAGACAGACAGACAGACAGACGCACACACAAAAAACCCCAACACAAACACATAATCTGTGTTTCCTTCCTGAAAAGTTGGTAACAAGTGCCACAAAACTAGGATGGATATTACACTAAACCAGGGCTGTCAAACTCCCAGCCTGTGGGCCAGATGCATCATGCACTGGCCATGCCCATGCCCGGTTTAGCGAAGATGAAAAAAGTCCCGATACACCACGTGACGACGGCGTGACAATGTGAGTTTGACATCCCTGCACTAAACCATAATATTTAGTAGATGAGATAGAAGGAACTTAAGTGAAGCCTTGGACTAACATGGTATCTCTTTCACTATTTTTCAATTGCACAGCTCACTAACTTAACTTTTAATTTAAAAGAATCTAGGTTTAACTTTCCAGACGCTGTAGCTAATAAAAATGGGGGGTGAAGTAGGCTGGTTTAATTATTTGAAGTCTGCATCGAACAACAACATCCTATACATGCTTAGCAAGAAGGAAAACTTGATTGTATACATCAATAAAATTATTTTTCATTTTTCCTGTAATGTGCATTTTTTTCTTCATTCCATGTAGCTCTGCTCCATGTCAAATACATTGGGCACAACAAACATGCTCTCTGCGTAATTTGGCTCCCTCTTGTGAATCAGTGAAGTCGAGAGGTGCTTTGCTTACCGCATTCTCACATGATGGACTTGTGCTGGCAGTTGCTCTCAATCAAAAAGATCTACAGGTACCAATGTTAAAAGCATACCAAAAAAGTGACTTTATTAATACTGTGCCCTTTGTTAAGTTTGGCTTTGTAAATTAGTTTGAATACATCCAGTATCAACCCTGTAGAAGAAGAGGCCTAGAATTTAATTGCCTTCCCCTTTCAATTCTTGGCAACCTTCACTTTCTTACATTTATATATGATCACAGAACCTATCTCGCATGCAAGGCTATAGAATAAAAAGGGAAATCCCTGTGAACTGGTAAGTCACGCCTACCTCTGCCCATTTTTAAGGAAACCACCAGTCTTTATTTCTACTTGCTACCCTTCATCCTATTAAAAGTATCTGCTGCTGTTTTCCAGGAAGGGGATAGGGAAACACTTCCTTCTGGCAGTGCAGTCTTTAATTTATTTAATTAATTTTAATTAATTAAATTAAATCAAGACTCTTTAAGTCTTAAAGTTTAAAATTATATTCAGCAAAGAGACTTGCGATGTAATCAAGGCACATAAATTTTGTATCTTGTCAAGAATCAGCATTTATGTTCAACAAATAATTCATAAAAGGAAAGTCAATTTAAGAAAAAATAAAGACACATGAGGAGACATTAACAAATTGTTAAATTTTATCCTGGTGCTTTTGTCCATATTAAACATATTTCCTTTTGTTTTGTTTTGTTTATAATGCTCAGGCAACTCAAATTCTGTTTATGAGCACTAAGAATTTTATTACTACTTCAGGGAGTCTTAAAGGTTGTGGTAGCAAGAATCCCAAAATTCCATCCAAATTAATAAGGTCAGTATGAAATCAGCTTTTTTTCCCCAGGGGATATTTTGAAATCCAGTGTGGATATTTCAGTTGCATGTTCCTGAAGGTGTTATTTGTTGTATTGTTGA
The DNA here is from genome assembly GCA_032468155.1 of Oxyrhabdium leporinum. Lineage (NCBI taxonomy): Eukaryota > Metazoa > Chordata > Lepidosauria > Squamata > Cyclocoridae > Oxyrhabdium > Oxyrhabdium leporinum. The sequence goes on from JANHFL010001838.1 coordinate 125,039, forward strand.
AGGTCTTACTGGATTTCTGACATGAGCTGGACTCCTGATAGTCTATTTTTGGTTTGCATGTTAAAACGTGGATCTCTTATCATAATGACATGCTTGGGTGAATTGATGACTCTAGTTACATACGGCTGCTCTGTAGAATTTGGACCAGCAGAATTTATTCCTCTGCATCCATTAATAATACACAGGTGAGATAATAAAACAGTTTTAAAAATATCTGAACTTCCATATATTTCTTCCATATATTTTGTAATAATAACAATAATTTGTTAAACTTGTATGCCACTCAACTCTTAACGGCTCTGACTGGCTCACAATGATCAAATAAATTACAATAAAATCAATAAAACAAAAGATAAAAATAACAGTTGGTAAACATGATAGTCCAGAGGGAATTAAGCTAGGGTCTCGTTCTTCTTTGTCAAAGGTGCAGTCATATTTTAATCATTTAATTTTTTTCTTTTATTCTCAGTCAATGAAAATGGCACTGGCGAGAAAGATTAACTCCATCTTAAAGGACCTCTTCTCATTTCCTATGAGTGTAGCTTAACATACTGTATTCAGGGTGGGGATTTAGCCTAATATACTTTTTAAGTGAGATAAACCATTTTGCATAATGATATTGTACATTAATCTTTCATTTTGTTGGTTTATTATTCTGTCTGCTAGATCACAGAGCTCTTTCTTGAATTCTCATGATTCATCAGTTTCTGAAGGAGACTTCATGAGGCAGAGATTTTCTGTCACGTGTCACTCGAATTTGCCTTATCTCATTGCCTCTGATGGATACATGGTTACCGTTCTTAAATTTTCCAGTGAGTTTTCACCTTCTACATATACAAAGTCGTTGCTGCTTGATTCAGCCCAACGACTAGAAAAGTTGCATCACAATTTGATTGCATTCAAGGTACGACTGCTGTCTTAATTTTTTGTTACCATACGATATTGGTTTTCAATTAAGGTCCATAGAGTCCTTTCTGAAAATGGCCACAAAACGGTTGTTACTTGCAATATTTTCTTGTTTCTTTAAGGAGGCATCCAATTATGAGTTAACGTGCTCTTTTCCCAAGAATTGGAATTTGTTTAATATTTGCCTTGAGGTTACTCTCGGTGTTCTTCTGTATTTTACTTAGAATCAACCTTTCTACTTTCTACAGGTAGTCCTCAATTTACAACTATTTGTTTAGTGACTGGCCAAAGTTACTGTACACTGAAAAAAGTGACTTATGACCGTTTTTCACACTTAACGACTGTTGCAGCATCCCCATGGTCGCATGTTCAAAATTCAAATACTTGGCAACTGGCTCGTATTTATGACAGTTACGGTGTCTTGGGATCATATGATCCCCTTTTGTGACCCAACAAGCAAAGTCAACAGGGGAGCCAAATTCCCCTAACAATTGTATTATTAACTTAACAACTGTACTTAGTCATAACTGTGGCCAGAAAAGTCATAAAATGGGGCAAAACTCACTTAACAACTGTCTTGCTTAGCAACAGCAATGTTGGACTCAATTGTGGTAATAAATCAAGGGCTACCTGTATTTTCTGCTGAAAATGTCTCCTGTTCTCTTTTATACATCTCTTTATTCTCCTGCTTAATGTTTCAGACTCTTTCATGCTTGCTGTCATGTAGTCAAATTGTTTTTCTTCTTCAGGAACCGGTAAAAGCCTTACAGTTCATGTCATATGATCTAATACTGAAGTTTTATTGAGCATAGAAATAGATTATTTTCCAGATGCCAAATGGCATGATAGAAAGAGAATTATAACAGGGTAAAAATCTGCCTTTTTATCTAATTTCTAAAAAGTACAGCCTCTCTGGTAAGTGAAGGGTTGACTTTGGTTTCTTTGATATTCTTCAAATACATATCACAAGGGTACAGAATCCATTTTTATTCTGCCACCTATTCTATTTTTCTTACCCCTGTGAATGGATAAATTACTACAGGTTTTGTCGGCTTAACCAGAATTAATATTTCCATGGTAAATATCCAGTGTGCCATTTTGGTAATAGCACAGCAGTTACAAAATATGCTCCTGTAGGTATACATTTGGTCCTGTCTTTATTGTTTTAAGAGCAATAGGAAAATTGTTTTTTTCAATTTCATTTGCAGTGCTCTGATTATTCATCATCTGACCATATTGTCATTTCTGCGAGGGTTAATGCTGTACATGTTTTGTGTTGCTGATATCCAAAAAGATCAAATATAAATCATATTTTGTGATCTACCATGCCATCACTTTCAGAATGTGTTTCAACTGCTGCATTCAGAAATTGAGGAGGAAAAAAAATAGAAGATGCTAACAGTAAAAGAGTTATATTGTTCTCTTCCATAGTCTGAGGGGAAAAAGCAGCCTCTGCAGTCATTGTCTTCTATAAGAGCTAATCTCTTACAATATGAAAATCCACTTTCTACTTTCTCTGGCACTCCAAAGTTTCTACAAGAAGAAGAAGGAGCCACTGAACTAAATGAAGAAGTGTCACTATTCCAGGTATTCTCATTGCTTTACAATATTGAATGATTAATATTAATAATTTTAAATCATAATGAATAAATAGTAAAATATTTAATAATGCAATGTGAATTAGAGTAATTGTCATATAGAAAGGACATTTTGTTTGTTTGGAGGATAGTAATGTAGAATTTTGTGTCTGAGATTTTCTGTTGTTAAGGATAAATCTTCCTTTTAAAAAACTCTTCCTCCTTTCCTGGTGCTCAGAAGGCTATTTATGTGATACAGGTTCCCTAATCTTAACTTAAAGTGAACCTGTACAAAAATATCAAATATTTTACCTTGGTTAATATCAAATATTTTACCTTGGTTCATTTACATTTTGCTGAATGGATATTGAACCATTCATACGCCAAACTGGCCATAGAGTCATGAAGGATTTAGATATCTCACTTGCAACAGTTTGTAGACAGTGCTTAGAGAATTACTGTGTTTCTCATTTTTTTCATGTGTGTTTGTGTGTGTGTGTAGTATAGTATATGTGGATCTGTACTTATTACTGGCACATATGTTACAAAATAAGCATCTTTCAGATGTATAACATTTTTTTAATATAGGAATGCAATGAAGAATCCAGTGATGACAATTTTTTTCATAGTAATTCGTACATTTTGGGAAGCCAAAAAGCAGATTTCACTGGAGGTGATAAAGGCCAGCTAGAATTCGCATCAATGTTTGACACAATTCATGCAACAGATGGCACAAACAGAAAAAAAGATGACTTGTTGTTTGAACTGAACCATATTCAAAAAAGTCTCATTGCTGCTTGGAGAGTAGGCACTTCAAGAAGTATAAAAGAAAAAGACCTATTATTAAATTTTAACATTCGTTGCATTGTACACTTTTTTAACATTCTCCAGCATGTGAAACTGAAAGAATTAGATCATCCTGTCAAGAATCAGTCATGGATACAATGTGTCTTAAATTGTGTCCACCAATTTTTGACTGTCCTAAGTTGGGAAAATCAACACAGACAAACATTGGGGCATTTAATGAAATTCACAATGCAGATCTTGAAACTGATACTCGCAGAACAACAAGATCATTTTTTTTCCACTAATCTTTTGGGAGGTTTCTCATTGCTGAAGATGGTTATTCATTATTTAAATGCCCAAAAAATACCACAGTATGAAGTTCTTCAAGCAGATCTGAATGGTAGTAATAAAGTAGAACTAGATTCTGTTGACCTATCTCTGTTTCAAAGTATGGATTGGAATAGTCACCAGAAGCATTGCGCAATACATTCTATGCTAACGTGTTCTCTTCCAATGGCAAACCGAACTGAGAATCAAGAAAGAAGGTATTTCTAGTATAAAAATTATTACTTTTAAATATTTGACTATTTTGATGCATAATGTAACTTGAATCATGAATAAAATATCATAAATAAGAATTCTGGGACAAGTAAAATGCAGCATTTGAGTCTGTGCATCCCTTCTGGTTTCTTAACACCTATGATAGATTTTAGTATGAGACCACTATGCCGATAACCACTGGGACCACCATAGCCGATTTATACCATAATCTTTCAACATCAATTTTCAGATCTTAATATTTTATTATCTTCTCCAGTTCTTTGTCTTCTACAATAGTCTTCTGTTCTCTGGTATTGCCAATCAATTAATCACACTTTCTTTTTTTTCAACCCCAGTTAAATCTGTGTGTTATGAGCCAAGACATTACCAGTTTGTATTTGGAAATCACACAATGTTTAACCTCATTTTCAACTACTTTTTCAACACTGTGTTCCCACCAATTTTTCATTAGTGTCCCATGATATTTTTTACAAAATTATTTATTCCATTGAATAATTTTGGTGACTGTTATGT
>JANHFL010001838.1:155407-183422 GCA_032468155.1 Oxyrhabdium leporinum
ATTCTGGGAGTTGAAGTCCACAAGTCTTAAAGTTGCCAAGGTTGGAGACCTCTGCTCTATATTACTGTTTGTTGTCTTTGAGAATTGTATTTCAAAATTAAAATGGGGGCGCAGAAGACCAAAGGATTCCAGAACTAATGTTTCTGTAAAATTCAGAATATACCAAAAGACATTTCTTTGTAGAAGTACGTATGCAAAATATTTTTTTCGTTTGAAATATTTTGAGCGTGAACTGGACTGTTAAACTCTCACCAAAAGTGTTCCAGGGTCATTCCCACCTTGTTAGAATTTTTTTCAAGTCCAGAAAAGCCTGCTTTGAGTTCAGAATGCTTCTGAACGTTTAAAATAGCCAATTACGTTAGAAATATTTTGCCCAACGCAGCTCTACTCCTCTATTATTATTTCTCAAAAGTTGGCAGCACCAGCCAACCATAACCCACCTTGAAAACTAGGTAGGATCAAGCTTGGTTGGTACTTGTTTGGGTATTTTAGCTGATGGCTAAACTGGGAAGAGAATGGTTGACGATTAAACATCCCAGAAGATAATGGCAGACGAATTCAGTAATGCTTCCAAGAATAGCACCTTGCTGCTAGTTGAGTTTGAAGCCAGAGTTTCTTTATTCTTCAAATAATCTGTTGACCGCATGGAGATTAGAGGTATAGCTGCAAGTAAGCCTATTTGGAACAATCCTGTTTACCCTTCTGTGTTTTAGATGTACAACTGGAAGTGTGACAGAGTAGTTGGCTTCTGAATAATGGAAATGTTTTTACAGATGAATAAAGCACAATGAAAATTCTACAAACATGCTACTTATATTTAAAATATAAGCTAAAAGTATGCCTAATGTGGCTATGCAGTAAAATGTTTGGTGTTATTCGACTCCTAACTTTATACTGTCCTTAAAATTATTTCATATTCTTAAATTGCTGGTCACTTTTCCTGAAACTTGATGCAAGGGTCATAACAATATGATTATTGAAGAAGGATAATATTTTGCCCTTTACCTGTTTAAATATGATAACTGCATAGTTGCAAATATGTTCGGTAATAGTTTTCAGCTAAGACACATTTTTAGTAAATGTATTAATTTCTTACATTCTAGCTGCAGCAGATTAACTATCTGAGCCTCATGCAAATAGTTGGATTTGCCAACTTGCCGAATACATCACAGCAGATGCAGCAACCTCAACCCTCTCCGTTAGGAAGAAACTGGGCTTCAAACACTGAAGCGAATAATGTCCATCAATCTCCCCCCAGGCAGGCAGCAGGTGGTGTTCAAAAACCCACTGACCATCAGATACCAACTCTGGAAAACAATTGGAATGTTGATCAGAAAAATAACAGTTCTCAGGAAGAAAAGAAATTACCTGATCAGAACCAGGATGGAAATAACACGGTGAGTTGCTGAGATTTTTAAAGTTTTAAAACTCGTATTCCAGGTGTTTGTTGAATGCGATCATCAAGTAGTACTATAATAAAAAACCTTACATTGTTATCTTTTGCCTCATTTAGAGATTTGTGCACATGAATGATTCTTCAGCATTACGAGAAAGTCAGTCTCTTGGTGCAAGATTGATGCTGCCACTTCAAAGCTCGCCTCATCAGAATCCAGCCAGGCCATTCCCTCTGTTGTCTGTTTCCCTAAATGCTGAGAAGAAACCAAAGCTTATTCCATTGGCAAAACCCTTAAATGATGCAGAGGGATTTCCTTTGCTTAAGCTAAAAACAAGTTATCAATTTCAGGCACTCAATTTCTGCCCAGTAATCCCCCGCAGATCCTCTGGACCATTGTTAGGACGGAGAGAAGCCTGGGGTCCCCCAGCTTCTCTGGCACAAAATCCTCCCAGCTTACAGATGTCAGAACCCACAAATGAGACAGGAGCACATCCAAACTTGAACTGTTATGATCAAAATATTACAAACCAGGCGCAAGAGCAGACAAAGCGTTGGGCAGAACCAGTCAAGACAGGGATTTCCAAACAGTTTCCTGTAGATGAATATGGAAAAAAGGAAGATTCGGCACCGTTGCAACCCTTCCATGAACGTCTAAGGCCAGAAAAACCATTGGTTGATAGTGAAATCAATTCACATCAAGCCTATAGGCATTTTACTGAGATTCCTTTGCTATATCTGAAGACCAGCCCGCAATCCAAATGTTCACCAAGTAAATTTGCAACAAAAAATACAGATTGCAGAGCACCCCTTGGACAGACAGAATTACCATTGCTTTATTCTAATTTACCTCCACTAACCAAGGTAATGGTTTTATAAAATATGTGTATTGTTTTAATGTAGATGTCATAGCAGCCCTTTCATTTAAGTTGATAAATGAAGTGTTTCTTGACTTGCTCTCCAAATTTTGAAGGGGAAATTTGAATTTATTTATGATCTCTTCTGTTTTATGAACAGTTTCAGATACCGAAACTCATTCCCCTTCAAGATCTGATTGCGTTTGAACAAAGCCGGCATTTTGATCAGTACCCACAGCATAAAGAGCATCCCAAGCAAATGCAGTTATTGAAAGCTAATATTAAGCTAAATGAAACAAGACAAGTGAGGAGTAATAAGAAAAGGTAAAAACGAAACGTTTAATCGTATGTACCAAAATCCGATCGCAGTTGCATTAGTTCTTTCATTAAAGAGAAAAAAAACTTTTCTTGTAAAGTGATAAATTCTGCAAATTACAGCAGGTGTAGTTTCTCTATACGTTAAGAAAATATTGATTACATTTCTGTGTGACCCGATAGTTGATATAGCTAGTTCTATTCTCGTATTGTCTCACCAGCTTACTATATATCTAGCACCATCTTCCTGAATCTACCAATCTAAACAAAGCTATCATTCCGCTTTGGAGGCCTTATGCCAGATGAATAGGACTGAGTCTGGAGCATTCTGGGAATTTTTCAAACAACCTATTTCTATATTATTATCAAACTAGACAGAAGAGACGTATTGAAAATTGGCTCAAGGAGAAGGAAGAAAAAATGAAAGCCATTGTGACTAATCAACAAGATGATTCTTCTGTTCTTCCTGTAAAGCCAACAAAGGCAAGCAATAAGAAAATGTTAATTGATAATTATCTTCATTATATTGTTTGGTTTTAAAGTAAAATATAAGAAAAATAATATTGTAAAATATCTTATAGAAGTGGACTAAGTGATGCACTAGTCCGCTTTTTCTCATTCATTCATTTTCACTCTGGACTTGATTTGTATTTGTAATGTTCCAGGAAAAAAAATCTCATTTGTCTGTAAAGACAGATTTAATACGGTCAATACGTAATAGTTCTGTGGCAAAACATTCTATCATCCTTATTTGATTTAAGAAAGAAGCATCAAATATATGTTGTTAGAATGTAGAAGACGTTCCAAATTGAGAAAACTATTTATCATGCAGTATATACATTGGAACTTCACAGCTTCATATATTCCCATTGCATGGTTTTTGACTGAAGATGAGACTCACAGAAGCATATTAAATGTGGTGGAATGATACACTATAGAAAATAGTAACTAGGTAATTCGTTGGTTGAAAAACATACAAGCTGTCCTCAGTTAACTGTCACTCATTCAGCAATTGTTTGAAACTAACAACAGCACTGAATGAGTGGAGGTTATGACCAATCCTTGAAGTTCAGCCATTCCAGCATCTCCATGGTCACATGACCGATTTGAGTGCTTGGTTCACATTTACGATTGCAGCATCTATCAATCAAGCTATCACAATTTGTAATCCTCCATGGCAACTTCCCACAATAAAGTCAATGGGGAAACCAGCAGGGAAGGTTGGAAGTTTCTTGAGTACGTCCTTACCACCCATATACCCTTCCTGAGCTTCCTTTGTCCAGCACCTCTTCTTACTGTTTCAGATTTGGCGGGGTGTGGTGTGTGTGTTTGTATTTTAAATTTTGTGTTTTATTGGTGTGTCTATATTCTAAATTCTGGATTTGTTTTATTGGTCTGGGCCTGTAATTAAATCTTGTTTAATCTTCTTGTTCCCCAGCAACATATACTGAAAAATTCTATTAGTATGCTGAAATATATTACTAATACTAACATTAAATCACTTGTATATGTTTAATCATACTTGTTCTTGCCTCAGGAATCCCAAGCTGAATTAGGTGCTGGTCCATGTGATGCTAATTCATTACTGAGTAAGTTTTTTCAGCAAAATTGTCCTGAAAGATTGAATGTTCTTTCCAGAATATCACAGTTATATATTTCTCTTGAATGGTTACCTATATAGACTGTATATGGAATTTCTCACTAGCATCCCTTAGTCTTTGCTCAAATGAATCTTGGAAAACTTTCAGAAATCTGACTTGGTCTTTAAGGTATTTAAGTTATTTTTACTGATAGTGTAATTGCTGGTAAGAGATGCAGTTTCAAACAGGTTTTGGCTTAGAGTTCTACATGTTTCAATTGTGCTTATAAGTTCTACTGATTTCCCCTTAAAGTATGCTAATTACAAGAGCATTGTGGTCACTGTAGGAGGGAACGGAGTGATTGTTTATTGTTTATGCATGTATTGAATTTATATCCCATTTTTTGTCTGTACATCGCCCCAATACAGACTATAAAACAGAAAAATAAATAGGGTACATTGTAATTTAAATCATAGGTTAAATTAAAAATCATAATCATTAGAACCCACTCTGTTAATAATTAGAAAACCTGTCATCTTCATGAACATGAGGAGTGAGGGCCAACTCCCTTTGTTGATGAGAAGGAAAAATCCTTGCCGTGCTTCTTCAACAAGGAAAAGCAATTCTCTTCTCACACTCAACTGATCAGCTAGTTGCTTGGGCGGAACAGAGAAATGCAGATTTATTTACTCTTGGAATGAGGATGCCTAAAATGTCATCTTAAAATTGGCTGTAATTCCCAGGTTTATTGCTAGAGCTAAAGTAATTGAACTCCCTTCACCGGCGGTGGATGGGAAGCTTTTGAGTGATTTAACAGAACATAAATACAGCCAGGCTTGGGAGGAATTAGCATTTGACAGTAAAGCTTTGTTACCTCGTGTCTCTTTTTAATCCATCTGCCTCTCCTCTCTCAGCCTCTCAGCCTGCAAAATTGAGCTTTACTGACTTCAACAATAGTACGTCAGGACAAGACTTCTGAGAAGCATCAGAAGGCTTGCTCTCTGATCCCATCTACTTGTTTTCAGCATTAGAAAAATGCAAGTGACAAACACAATTGATAGGCAGACCTGTAGAAGAAATAAATTAAACATGGGTACTACCACTCTGCTCATATTCTTCCTAACCCCCCTGCCGCCCTTGAGCACATACCTAGATTTTGTCCACTTTCAGGCAAGTGGCTGAAGTGACACAATTAGCAATAGCTTATGAAATAGTACTTTTGTTTCTGAATTGGATAATACTCTGATCTTCTATTATTTTAGAATCAGATACGTATATTTCATCAGCGGCACTACATTACCTGGCTTCCGTAGGAAAAAAGACTGCAGATCTTCAGGACGCTAGCACAAATACAAACACTGGTAAAACTCTTGCAAGAAATTATTGTGACTGCTTTCTTAAAGCTTTGAAAATGAAATGGTTTCCCAGTAACATAATTTGCGTTCTCTAAGAGCACAAATGTATGCCCATTTTCTTAAATAACGTTGAATGTGGATTGCAAATTAACAGTTGTGTAAGATAAATGCCCATCCAAACGCTTTCATTTCTGCTTTTCAAATTTCTTCTGCTCTGCAAAATTATCTAACCTTTCACTCCTGAATAAGCGCCTTAATAATAATGTAGCAGGATACATTCTCCTCTTGATTCATTTGATCTTATGTTTTTCTCCTGGGAATAAAGTTCTGAAATCATCTCAGAATATACAAATTATATCAGAAGAATTAATTGATGAATCTGTTGGGAATCAATCAGTCTCTTCTGCTTCTGCATCTGTAACAGGTGTGTTTTCTTTCAAATTATTTTCGAAGAAGCACAAAATTCTGTGTTTCAGAAATAAACAAATATTATGTTGGGATCCAGAGTTTCAAGACCTGAGTTATGAGCCTTTTGCTGACATAAAGGAGAAAACACATTTTTATTGAGTTTTATTCTCCCATTGCTATTTTGTTCTTCACAAAGCTATCCCCAGGGGCTGATGGAAACTATATAGGAATTATAAGGAACATGGAGCCATAAAATTAAAAGACCAGATCTTGTGAGAGTTCAGAAATTTTGCCATTGACAAAATTTAGCAATTTAGATTAAAATGCCAAAACTTCACAATATCACGTGAGATCTTGGTGTTGAGATTTTTTCTTTTAAAATGTTCGTTTTGTGAAGTCTGCTGCCTGAGAAAGTTCCCAACCGCTGTTTTTCGGGGAACTGATTGAAACAATCTTCCTGTCTGGGAGCAGCAGATATTCCTAAATAGCCATCAAAGGCAGATAGATCATCAATTCAAGAAACAAGCAGCTGTAAATTGATTTTTTTCTGACTTTAAATTTATCCATAAGATACTCAACAATTCTTATAAAATCTAATTATTCCCAGAAATACATCTGGTACATGAAAAATAGAATGTTTTATCTGCTAAAGCTTTCTGACTTTATATATGTTTTTCTCATCAATCAAGTTGAAAAGTCACATCAGGATGTTATAACAGACTCAGAACAAATAATTGCTGAAACTAATAAAAATCAGCCAATTGTTTCTGCTCCCTCTTCTGCTTCTGAAACAGGTGTGCTTTCTGCTTATCTATTCTGTGAAAATACATTACCAAATTTCACTGTCTCTAAATTTTAAAAGATAGAGGTTATGTACTAGTTTTATAATATTGTGCAAAGGAGTATTTTATTTTATCCAAAGAATGAGGGGCGGTGGTTTTTATTACTATTATCTAATGCTGTCGTTGATTTATATGTTACTGTTCTCCTAGCTTATGATTGTTGTACAAAATATGGAGCTCTTGAATATTAATATTAAACATTAAACATGCACTTAAGTTTACATTTAATGACGGGTGTGCATACAAATTTAGTGTATCCAAAGCATGCTTTTTGTATTGTTTGTTTTGTTCCTGCAGTTTAGAACTTAAAATACCTGTTCAGAGTTTTCTTCCACTTGTAGAGAAAATCGGAATACCTGCAGTTGTTATCTTGATTGGACTTTACTCAAAGTTAAGATCAGGATGAACAACCTTTTGGCAGTTGTAGTCATACCCAATCCCTTTTGTAAGGAGGGTAAAGGGGATGAGGCAAGGAAGCAGCTACCCAAATACAAAGTTTTCTGCTATTTTTTCATAAAGTGATGCTCATTTGTTTTTAAGTATATTTAGTTTAAGGCTCACATCACACTGTTTTTTTCTTGTATGTATCTGTATTTCCGACTTCTAAATGGTAATGAAACCATGCCACTAACTTTAAGCAACAGGAAGGTGCTTCAAGGGCCTTAACAAGAGAGTTTCAGGAAACACTTGGGACCTTAGAAGTCAGCTTGTTTACCCTTTATTTGGCTATTCCCAAAAAAAAAAAAATCTTGCTCTGCAATTACATTTTTAACATTTCAGTATTCATTGCAATTCTGTCACAATATCTTTCCAAGTAGTCTTTTCATCTCTCCGAGTTGCACCTTAACCTTGGGTGACTCTTAACCATGTTCTTTCCTTCTGTAGGACTGTTACCTTCTGGCGTTCCTCAGACTTTGCCACCAGAGTTGTATTTCAACTTTAAGTCAGCCAGCGCAACTACAGAGACCCCTTGGCCATCTTCATCTGATTTGGTCAGTCAATGAGAAACCTCTCCTGAAAATGCAGCCCTATGTCTAAACTATTCAGTAAATTTGTCAGCTACGGGAGGAGAGAGGTTCAGTTCTTCGGGGCAGTTTTGTAAATATTTCATAGTTTAACATTGTTTGCTACCTACAGTTTGGTTTGTTTGTTTGTTTGTTTTAATATATGGTGTAGGTTGAACAGAGATATATCAGTGTGACCGATATAGAGGCTGGTGATCTTCTCCAGAATTTGCCATTTGAATCTGAGCCCACTGCACAGCCTATTGTCACACCACCTGTGAAGTCTGAATTCCCAGCTTCTACAAAGCTGCATCACCCAGCAGTCTCTGTTACCAGTGTATTACCACTGGATGAATTTGAGAGACGAGGTAAACATCTACAATTTTTATTTTGTAACATTTGCTTTCAAAATGTATTTAGGGAAAATGCTGGGGGGAAAGGGGATCGTGTAAAATCTCATACAGCAATGTAACATCTGTATCTCTCTACGCTGAAAGCTGGATGGCACTTTGTGAATACGCTTTGAAATTTTGTAGATAAATAAAACTTCATTGTAACTTTTAATTAAATCCTGTACAGGTAATCCTCAACTTATGACCACAATTGAGCCCAAAGTTTCTGTTGTTAAGTGAGACATTTGTTAACTGAGTTTTGCCTGATTTTACAACTTCATGCCATAGTTGTTAAGTGAATCACTAAAGTTGATTAGTTAGTAACCCGGTTTTTAAGTGAATCTGGCTTCCCCATTGACTTTGCTTGTCAGAAGGTCGCAAAAGGGGATCACATGATTGGGACACGGCAACGGTCATAAATATGAACCAGATGCCAATCATCTGAATTTTGCTCACGGGATCATGAGAATGCTGCAAAGGTTGTAACTCTGAAAAATGGTCATAAGTCACTTTTTTCATTGCCATTGTAACTTTGAAACGGTCACTAAATGAACTGTTGTAAGTTGAGAACTAACTGTAATTGGCTACGTTTGAAAATATTTTGCACTTTTTTTTCTTTGTTTGATTGAAAGAAAAGAGTCTCGAAATAGAACTATCTCTGCTACCACCAAGAATACCAGAGAAAGAAACTTCTGTTGATCATCTTACCTCAAGTCTCCTTTGTGAAGATTTTTCCAGTATTTACACAGGACAGTTGGGTCAAAAGATCAGTAGACAGCATTTTTCTGGAAAACTGCAAGAAATGGATAGACAACTATCGTACCTACAAAATTTGGCAGAAAAAATGGAGAAAGAATATAGCACTACTAAATTGGTACATTTCACTTCATGTTTTTATTTTAGATCCTTCTCCCCTTGGTAATAGGATATATGTTTAAATAGATTGCAATTATATGTATTTTCAACTGGAAGAGAAAGCACATGTCTTTGATACGATACAAGTAGTGAGTTGCTTAGAAAATTTTGTGTGAAAGTTAAGGGTGTAAATGAACTTACTGTGATTGAAAAAATACTTCATTGATCAGTAATAAATTTAATTTTAATGAAAAAAATTAGATTCAAACCAATATATAAAGTGTAGAATTTTATTACTATTTTCATTGTGAGGACAGAGATAGACAAAAATAATAAACTAGTAAACTCGGTGTTAAAAGTATAGATATACTTTCTAATTTATAAAACAAACTTCTGCAGATGTGAACAAAAATCAGCAAAGAAGAGAGTTTTTTTAATATTATTAGCCGCAGTTGTATTTTTTTCAATATACAGCTTCAATAACCTTAGACTTGTGTATTAACTGAAATGGAAAAGAGATGCTCAGAAAAGACATATATACTATAATATTTATTATATACAGATGTAGGTGAGAAGTGCTGCATGTCACAAGTGTCTCTTTTTTACAGTTTGGAGAAACAGCAGAAGATGTCAGTCTGATACCTGAGCAAGAAGAAGATGACATATTGTTCTTTGCACCAGGTGTTCAGCTTTGCAAAGCAGGTGAATTTACTAATTGAGGGTTGGGTTGAAGATATGATGGCTGTATAGCAATTAGATATAGAAGGGAATAGGTGATTCAGAATATATATCCCTTTACATAATAGGAACACATAGAAGAGATTTAGTAGATATATAGGGAGGAAGAGAAGTCTGATCTTAGCAATAGCACTTAGACTTATATACCGCGTTACAGTGCTTTACAGCCCCCTCTAAGCAGTTTACAAAGTCAGCATATTGCCCCCAACAGTTTGGGTCCTCATTTTACCCACCTCAGAAGAATGGAAGGCTGAGTCAACCATGAGCCTGGTGAGATTCGAACTGCCAAATTGCAGAAGTAGCCTGCAGTACTGCACTCGTGCCACTGTGGCTTAGGTTACAGTGGGGATCAGAATTTCCATCACTAAGCAGTACAATCATAAATCACAATGTCATTTGACTGTATCACTTAGCAAAGGCAATTTGAGCAGTCTGGTTGCCAACATAACCCAAGGATAACATGGGATCTTAAGTTCACATGATTGCAATTTATGATTTTCTACAGGCTTCCTCATTGACTTTGCTTGTGGAAACCAGCAGGGAATTCAGAAATCACGATCATGTGACTGTGGCTTGTTACAATCGAATAGCCACCTAATTGTGATCAAGTGATCGTAGGGATATTGCAACAGATGGAACTCGAAGGACCAGGCGTAACAACTATTTGTTCAGCAGCATCATGGCTTTGAATGGTCGCTGAACAAATGGTCATAATCCCAGAACAGATTTTAAAGATCAAAGCCAGAACTGGAGCTGAACATGGAAATTAATTAATTCTGGTTATAATGTTATTCCAACTCCAACCAGCAGTCTTATAACTCTGTTTTGAACCACAAACATTTGGGAAGCTACCAATGGAAGGTAAGTGTGGCCAAGTTGCTTTCATCTTGAATGACTGATTGACATAATAGCTGCAGTTGATAAGAGTCCTTATGCTACTGACATCTCTTGGAGTTTTTTTAAATGATGCTATGGTATCAGTAAGCATGTCCTGAGTTTTAAAGCAATATCACCCCTTTACTGTCCATCAATGCATGTGCCATAATAAATCTGCACTCAATTCTTTGTGGTACTTGCTGTAGGAGAGGAACATAGCTTCTATCCTGAACGTTGCATATGTTTTTATATTGTACTCCGTTTAACTTTGGTTTCACTCTGTTCTTCCGTTAAACTAGAACGTTATTCAACTCGTGCAGTAGTGGAGAATTTTACAGAGGAAAAAGATTTCTTAGAAGCAGAATCTTCCCCAAAGGATTTCATTGCCTTAAAAACATCTTCATTTTCACCTTCAGCTGCTAATCATCCCAGGGTCAACAAGTTGTTTTCTGGTACTACTATTTCTTGGTTTCTGCATTTTATTTGGTAATTGTGTAAATCATCATTTTTGTTGTTTATAGAATATGTTATTTGCTGGTGGTATATCCATATTTTCACATTAAGTTCAATCAGAACAGAGCTAGAAGGGATCTTTGAGCTTTTATAGCACCATCGCATAAGGAAGTTTCAATCAGTGACCCATAACATTCTTTGACGTGACTTGAAAGGAAATATTATTTTGATGATTAATATTTTAATTAATTTTATTAATAAACCAGGCTAAAAGTTGGTTTATTTTTATTAACCCTAAAAGTTAGTGATGGTTTTTGTTTTTTGTTTTTTATAGATATTAGTTTTAAAATGGAAGAACAAGATGAGAGGTATGTATGAAAATATTTTAGAAGCATTTACTGAAGGGGGGAGAGTCATATTGGGGGACTTTCCTACCACTCCGCTATCAGTATACCGGTTTTGAACATAGATTCTCTCCTCTACTTAGTGGCAGATTTCAAAATTAGTTCTTTTATAGTGATTATAGAGTACTTACTAAAGTTTTTATTGAAGAGTCAAATTTGACTTAAAGGTTTTCCTTACGATACAACCACTCATTCAGCAACCATACAAAGATAGGATGACACTTGAATGAGGGGGACTTGTAATCACTTCAGAGTTTCCAGCCATCACTGCTTTCCTGGGGTCATGGGATCACGATCTGGATGCTCAGTGTTGCAGCAAACCATGGTCACTAGGTCATAATTTCTAGTTTTTCCAACTTTCCCCAATCAAAAGCAGTGGAGAAGCTGGCAGGAAATCAGAAATTGCTCCCACTGCTTTTTCACCCACCTGCCCATTGGAGACCTGCCTGCAGCGGCCCTTATGCTTCTCCTGTCCTATATAGCCTGCCAGCTCTGTCCCACTGCCTGTTCCCCAGCAAGGCCTAGCGAGTTCCCTTTGGCAGATCGGGTTCTGGTGCTCTGCCGAGCTCACCGTGCCATCCCAGGGCTGTGCCTTTGCCTAGCCCCAGATCCCAGGTCAGCAGTGGGAGGAAGAAGATGGCAATGTCAGGTGGGGGAGGGGGGGTGCCAAGTAGGCCACAGTAACATGCAGGGTAGCTGAAAAGACAAAGGAAATAGATATATGTGGGAGCTGACGTCCACGCGCTGGTTTGTAGATGCAGGCTGGTTGCCAAGAACCTGAATTCTGATCATGTGACTGATGGGGCACTGTAACAGCTGTAACAACTATTGGTTCACTGCCTTGCAAGTTCAAATGATAGCTGAATGAGTAGACATTATGCAAGGATGATTTGCAGTGTGAGAAAATTATTAAAAATCCATCTTTTGCCCACACTTGTATATTCATAGCATCTGTCCTTGTATTTCGGTTATTGTTTTATGTAAAGGTTTAGAAGTGCCATTGTGATGTTATTTGGTCCCTGTATGTATTTTTAAAAGTAGCTTTCCAGTTTGCAGCAATTTAACTAGCTTTTTTCTATAGATGTTCAGAAGATCACCTTCAAATCACTGGCTTAAGTGATGTTTTGGACATCATTAATGATCTTATAGTGGAGAATGGTGTTTCTCCTTCAGAGCTGGGCCTTACAGAAATTCAAGCTAAAAAAATGAACAGGTAGTGTTACACTGATACTTTTAATAACTTTGATCTACATACTGATGAAGCTGTGTTGCAACTGTTACATTGTATGATGCATCCAGGAGTAAAGACCTGATAAACAGTAGGTGTTTTTGGATAGGGCAAAATACAGGAAGTAGCTGAATTTACTATCTGTAGTGATTCTTGTTATTTACACATGAAGAAACCGACTTCATTGTAGATGCACCTCCCTTGATGCATAAAGAGTCACTGTTCAACTTTAACTGTGTAGTGGGCCACTACTAGTGGCTGGCAGTTCTGAAGAGGGATACTCATGTGCATCCAATGACAAACAGACTATGAATTAATCAATGGGCAGTTGGAATTGCTAGTTTCCACCAGTCAATTAAGTAATTGGGATTAACATTTATCTCTAAATGACAAGAGAAAAAGGGGGAAACATAAAGTGTTATGTATGAATGGTAGCCATAATTTCCCCCCCCTGTAAATTACAGCAGTTTGTAATATTTTTACTTTGATTTGTGTTCCACCCCCCCCCCAATAAATAACAGTGGCCTTACCAACTTCTGGCTGTTACTACAAATTCAGAAACAGTTTATTTCCACTGTACGATTCTGGAGTCATTAAATATTTGGTAGCAAAATATACTCTATTCTTATCTTAGTTAAGAATCGCAATGTAAGAAAATAAGGTCATCGACTCTGGCTTTGTTATTTCAGTCTTTCAAGTATACCACATAAGCAGACGTATAAAGCTGAGGAGGATAAAAAAGAGTTACATGCTTGGATGAAAAGAAAACAAAAAGAGAGACTTGCCGAATATATGCAAATGCTGTCTGAAAAACGGGCGAAAGAGCACAACCCATTCCATTTGAGAAAGATGGTAATTAAAAGTATTAAAAGGAGAAATTTTATCAATATTAATCTCTCTGGTCTAAAACTGTATTTCTAAATCCAGATGGCCATCTCAATTTAGATGGCATATCAATTAGAAAATCAAGTGTGAGAAGAAATATGAAGATGCAGAATAACAACAGTTCTGGAACATGAATTTACCCACTGTAAATTCCTTTTAAAAATTAGTGTTCCACTGAAAATTTCTAGCCTCCAGCCACCCTTTTTATTTACTTCTACATAGTACTCCTGGATCTCATGTAGACTCAGATATTTCAAAGGAAAAAGATTGATGGAGACTGCAAGGCATAATTTTGTTATGCAGTGCATCCAGCTGTCAAAAACAAGCAAGCAAAAAGACATGCATGGGACCTGTTTTTATCTGGTTAAATAAGTAAAAGAAATAGTCTAAAGAAAATAGAAATAGTATAAAAAGCCATGGGAGGGGTGCCCTAGAGAGTGGGAAGTCATGGAAGGGTAATAAAAAACACAACCTGAGCTATGGGGATTGGGGGTCGGGAGACAGTGTAGCAGATATCCAGGAAAGTAGGGAGAAAGGAATCAGAGATGAAGCATAGACGGAAGATTGAAAGATGTGTAACACTTCTATGTGTAGAGAAAAGATTCTGATTTTGCAGTTGAGCACCTTCCTCACAGCAGTTAATTTTGATATGGGTATACCTTGAAAATCCAAATTGTGCAAATAGCCCTTCCCAAAAGTAAAGAGTTGCTACATTATCCCTCAGAGTTTAGTGAGAGGCAGCACAAGTGTTGCAGAGTGTTTGTCTCCCTGGTACAGCCTCTAAATTAACCTCAAGCCCAGGCATTTCTTATAGTGGAGGTGGGTGGCTCTGTTTGCTGAAACAGAGAGGAAAGGGGATATTTCCCATGGCTGTCTCCATTCTCAAAGGCCACAGTCTTTTAGCTAATTCTGAGAAGAAGGGAATATCAATTTCTCCCCTTCCATTTGGCAAAGAAGAAACCATAACTCATAAGTAACATTATCTTATGATTTGCAGTTTTAAAACCCCGGATTCTTCAAATTCATCCATCATCTGTAGAAACCTTAAGCGAGAGTAATTCAGCATTTCTCTAGGTCTCAGTTTTTGACAGCATGATTCAGAGGGAGTGGCTGTTGTCCAAGAAGAACAGGCCATGCCAGGAGACTAGACTGCTAAAATCCTGGTGATGTTTTAAAACCTCTCCAGGATCATGATGGAAAATTCTGCTGGGTGAAACAATAACATTAAACAGCTGGACATTGTCATCTCTAAGGACAAGAGAAACTTAAAAAAAAAAAATCTTAATGGTTAAAAAGTGAGCTTTTCTTTAGGAGTCAAATATTTATATCAGTCACAGTCCAACATAAAGCACAATCAGGAAAAATTACATCCGTTTCAATAATAGCACTTTCATTTGTAAAAGATATAACTAAAAGCTAGGATTCTTAACCCAATGCTATAATACTAAAACACTAAAATATCTCTATAAACACATCTTAATATTAATGCTAAGGGTATGAACCAAAGGAACAAGAACTCAGAAGGCTGAAAAAAAGGATTTAAAAATAGATAAATTAAAAAATATATTGAAAATATTACTTCTCTGTAATATTACTCATACCCAGTACTCTTGTTTCAAACGTTAATTGTTACAGAGCAGAATCTAGCAATGTATGTAATAAGCAGTAAGCATTTCGTCAGTAAATTTCCTGAGAATAATATTAAGCTCCCTCAGTTCTCAATTAGAACAGTTAATACTGCAGACCAGATAACTGATATATATCTGTTCTCATTTTTTTGTATAGCCCCTTGGACTGTCAACACGAGAGATTAAATTACAACAGAAAAAGAAAAAGGAGAAAGATAAGTATGTTATTTTTCAGCAGTTTTCTAGACTTTTAATCCACTGTACGTGGCAATTGAGCTATTAAGTGTAAATTGTCTACATTTCACCATATATCTTTCACAGGTCTGTCAAATTTTATGATAATTGAATGAAATAGTTCTAGGATAAAGCATTTGAATTCTATAAAAAAAAATTGGGAAAATTTTGAGTAGAACTGTTAAAACTAAAACTATAGTTGGGGACACTATAAAACAATTCTACTGTATTCATTCTCTGGGTAAATTCACTCTCCTATAGACTTGAATCTTTTGGGAATTCCAAATTCCATATTGTTTGGCATGTTTCTATATTTTAAGAGAACATATATCACTGATGCAAACCTGGCAAAGAGGAACCAAAATTCTTCTACAGTTTTTCCTCAGCCACTTTCATTGTTGCTAAAGTATTTGATATTTTTGGTCCTCTTGTCTCTGATCTTGTTCGTTATATGGAAGTAGAACAGACAAAATCAGAATAATGTCTCTTTCATACAGTCCTTTACAGATTACAGGTAGTCCTTGACTTATGACCATAGTTGAGCTCAAAATTTCTGTTGCTAAGTAAGACAGTTGTTAAATGAATTTTGCCCCATTTTACGACCTTTGCCACAGATGAGTTAAGTGAATCACTGCAGTTGTGAAGTTACTAACATAGTTTTAAGTGAATCTGGCTTCATCATTGACTTTGCTTGTCAGAAAGTTGCAAAAAGTGATCTCATGACCCGGGACACTGCAGCCATCCTAAATATGAACCAATTGCCAAGCATCTAATGAATCAGGTAACCATGGGGATGCTGCAAGGGTCATAAGTGTGAAAACGGTCATAAATCACTTTTTTTAGTGCTGCTGTAACTTCGGTCACTAAGTGAGATGTTGTAAATCAAGGACTATCTGTACTTCTACTAGTATGTTTTTCTTGTACACAGAATATTTTTACGTGTCTCCTTTTCTTCCCAGTAGTGACAAACTTAGATTGCTTTTAAATAACCTAGAAGGCATGTTGGTTAAAAAAAAATCTGCAATTGTTGATAATTAGTAGTTAAATTGGCCCATTTGCTTTCTCTGAAGGGACTTGCTATCTGAACATCATAACTTAAGAGTCACTGAAGCTCTCAGTCTGATGCATGATTTGCTGTCTGAGACTGTGCAGCTGCCTTCCAATAAATATAAACCATCATCCAGAAGAAAATCATCTTATGATTTTAAGCAGCCACGCATCACTTCTGCTGGAAGGTAACGTATTATAAAGTTGTATTGTCATTAATTTTTCTGCTTCATTCTCAGATTTATCAATGTAGCAATACTGTGCAGAAGTGTGAGTACAGTTGTGTTGCTCTTATTCCTAGAATTGCACTGAAATACTGACAATTTTAGTACTGGACATTAACAGCACTAATTGTAACTTAACTTCACAGTGCTTCAGTATCATAGCAATGGCAATATACTGAGGCATGGTTGACAAACTTATTTTGGGTGTTCTGTTTCATAATTGCTGGCACACAGCTGCAAACACAGTATTCCGAAGCTAAAATATTTACCACAGTTTAAGAAGTTAGCAGTCAACAGGAAAGTAATTCAAATGCAGAGAATGGGTTGCCTGAAAAATGCCAGTATAGTCCAAAGAGCAGTAGCATCGTCCCAATACATTCCAAGAGTCACAGAAAGCCAAATTAGGTAGTCGGGCAGTCAAAAGGCCACAAACAAGAAAGAGGAACAAAAGACACAAACTAGGATCAGCCTATATATTCCAGGTTATGTATTTTCAAAAAGTTCTAGAATAATCATTGCAATTATAAAAATACGATATATATATATTTTATTGAAGTTTCCATGGGAGGAGCAAGCCATTTTCCAAAGTTGGTTTGAGTCCAGCAAGATCCCTTTCAAGTCTCTCTTCCGACCCAGCTCGGAAAAAGGGTAAGAAACAAAGATCTGCTTTTTATCATGCCGGTTATCAAATATTCCGTGCAAAGTGCATGGAGCATTTTTAGACTGTACTGTTTTACGCATACATTTTGCATCATAACATTTAAAGAAATAAGCAAACAAGCTTTATGGAGAAATGGAACATTAATTCCATTTTAATAGAGCCTTGAAATTTTAGGGTGATGCAAACAGAAATATATAGCAAAGAAACTCTGGGCTTCTGCCGTGCTGAAGATAATAAAGATTGCTAGATCACACCGAATTGTAATCTGGTAACTTTGCTTGAAGTTCCTAATCCATAATGTGAAAGGATCAGTTTTATTGTCTTTTTTCTTTAAGGTCGACTCTGCCAAACTCCCTACAGAAGAATGCCACTAGCATCCCATCAAGGTGAAGCATATGGGAAAAGCAATAGAAACCAGAGGCAATGGACGAGTAGCAGGCTGGATCTGAGAAGCCATGGTTTGTGGTTGCATAAAACTCAGTGCTACCCATTGGCCCTCATCTCTTTTTAGAAAAAGACCTTCTCGCATTGCTAGGATTTTTCAGTTTGGATTAATTCATAGTGATTGAACTTTTTTCAGATTTTAACTTCTCTTGTTCACCTGCTTTGAGTGTTTTAGTGATAATTTAGTACAAATCCAATCATTAGGTGAACTGAGGTAGCTCACAGAAGGCCTTTATCTCATGAGCTGAAGAAGTCAAAACTTATCTAAATAGATCATTGGCAGAACTTACAGTATAAATGTCTTCCTCTCTTCTTAGTTGGAATACTTTCCAGATCTTCGGGGTGGGGGCGCTGTTCCCCTACATCAGAGGTGTCAAACCCGCGTTGTCACAGAGGCATCACGTGACATATCGCAGCTTTTTTTCCAGGCGTGGGCATGGCCAGCACGTGGCGCATCCGGCCTGCGGGCCACAAGTTTGACAGCCCTGCCCTACATTGTTTGGAAGCCTCATTGAAGAGACTCACCGCTATTGCAGAGAGATTTAAAAATATGTTCTGCAAGCAATAATTGTAGTCCAAAAATTGATAGCTATGGACATAAATTCTGTGCAAGGCCTATATACATTTTTTCCTACTGAGTTTATGAACGCTTGTGGGAAAATATACTCTATCCCAATATTATGGCCAGTACAGACTCATACATTATTACAGGAGCATATAGGATTGACTTCTTGATGCCCCACACCTGAATGAGAAGAGTGCCAACTTGGTCACATATATATCAACATGGGCATGGAAATTTAGATTAACAGAGTGAGCTTCCCTCCATTCATGCTCAAGCCAGGAATAGCCTCAGGTATTCTTGCAGTCCTTTTGTGGCTCCATAATTGTTGGGATGTTGAAACTGGGAGGAGAAGCCTGTGAGATCTTCAATGGGTCCTCTATCTTTGTCATTGATTAACAAATGCAAGATAGATACCAAGGTCAACAATGGGAGAGTAGCCTGAGGTCAAATAGAAATGCTTAACTAGAAGGTCCCTTTTAAATATTTTTAAGAGATATGAAAAGCAGCACTAAAACGTATTTTTATCAAATTGGATTCAAAATTGAGGTCCAAACTACTGAATACTTAAATAGTAAGAGTTTCAGATAAACTGAAATACAAAATCTTTCAAAAACTTGTTCCCCTCCAGCTTCTGATCAGACAAGAGAATCAATGAATGAGAAAAGGTTCTTCACTTCTAGTATGACATCTCAGGCCACTGAAGAGACCGATGACAATACCGTGAGTGGTTGGAGTGTCCCCGAAGAGATCCAACAAATACTGTATGGCACATCTAATGCACATGTCAACAAGGTGAGGACGGCAAAAATAGAACAAATCGGATTATAGCTCTGAAATAGTTGTTTGTGTCTTCATTTTATTTGGTACTGATATCTCTCCCGGGAGAAGGATCAGATTCTGATTGTTTACAGTGCCTTTTCATAGGTTAACATTTGGTCCCAAATCTAGTTTTGGAATTGATAAATTCTTGTCACTCTTCTACTCCCAAAAAATAGGACTATAGTCTCAGGGCTATTAAAAAAAAAGAGGGTGTTCCTTAAAAGGAAAATATTAAAAGTTTTCATCTGAAGAGCCAACAACTTTTGAGGTGAGCAGAATCGGCTCCCAGGATGCCAATGGGCCGTGCTGTAAGAACGGTATCCACCCTTTCCAAAAAGTGGGGCCAAGTTAGATGGAAGGCCTTTCTGGTGTTCCTCCACTATTGCTGTGCTGTGTTTTCATAGGGTTTCTAGGAGGCAGAATAGACGGGGAAGACGAGAAAAGCTTGTGCCTCCAAATGAATCACTGTTGGACTATATAAAAACTTCCATAAGGCACAGAGCAATCTGAAAGAGCAGGGCAGATGTATCCATTGAAGATAGTACTATAAGAAACGGGTGACCATGAGCCACGGAAGTAGAAAGCAAGGAAAGAGTGGGGCCAACGAGTAGTTTCCAACAGAGGTCAAACATTAAGGCTTTTTGTTAATTATATACTTTTGTATTAGCTGGCCTAAATTTAACCCAAGGGGGAAAAGACATTTTTGAAAGGGTCTCTTGACTCGTGCTTCTCTTTCTCTCTCCAGGAATCACTTCCAGAAGATGCTTGCTCGATTGCCAGCCTTAATAATATTGACAGTGTGAGTGAAAGTACCAGCAGCATCCTCAGCAAGCTTGACTGGAATGCCATAGAGGCTATGGTAGCAAACGTGGAGAAGTAAAACTGTATCTAGTCTGTTCTGGTCTTTAAAAGGACATTAAGTGGAATATGTAAATGAATAACTGGTGGTGAAGTTGGAAGATCATCAAGCTACATCACAAGAAGTAACATCAAGGGCCAACGTTCATCCATTCAGGAGATTCTGCATAATGTTACAGAAAAATTCAAGGAATTTTTTAAAAAATTATTACCTTTGGAATAATTTGATTCATGTTGGTGGTGATGTTCCACAGGGTGGCATTTTAGGATTTGTAGAATATGTAGATGTTTAATAAATCTGGCAAATAAGGTCCTAAGGATGTTATAAACTTCTATATCTGAAAGAGTGTTTAGAATTTAGGGGACCAGGCTTGCATCTTGATTTCAAAGAATCTTGCTTAAAATTATGAACATTTAAATATTTTTATAATAAAATGTTTGGGTTTGGTTTTTTTTTTGTTACGTTATGTTTGAAAATGTTTTTAGTGGGGGTGATAAGTTTGTGTTATATCAGGTTCGTTTTGAAGGTGTTGCTGATATCCAGTATCTCTTGCTGGGTTATTTTTTGGTAGTCTGTGAGAGGTAATCAGGTCTTAAAATATGTTGCCTCCTTCGCTATGTAAAAATTTACAGTTTCATTTTTTAAAGTCATTCTCTTGGTGAATCTTTCATTAGGATGGCTGGTATACTAACAGCATATCTACTTTGAACCTTAAGCTGAAAATGTGGATACAAGGGGCTTGTTTTTGGTTCCTATTATTCTTATTGGAGGAATACTTGAATTTTTTTTAATATATCTTCCATCAGAGCCTTCAAGCCATTTTGAGTTGTTCTTTTAAATTGCAAGATGTTGAAACATTCTGAGTGGATAAATATTTACGCTCGAACTAAGAAAATAACAGGTATTTCATATACTCATTTTACAAATTTGCCAGTGTTACAGTTTATCATAAAATCATGTTCTGGCTCCTAGTTTGGGAGCCCTTTTTCACACACCAGAAATGCTACCTTGGAAGGTAGCTGTTTGTCAGCCCTTTAAGGTAGGCCAGCTAAGGAAACAGACTCCCAAGAATCACTGCAACTCTGCTGCACTCTAATATAGGCGTAGTAACAATCTTGAAAGCCTGTTTTGCCTTCCCGCCCTCTTATACCTCTGGGAATTAGGGTGAAGCCAGTTTGAGTTTTTAATGTTTTCTTCATGTCTTGTCTAACGTCATCTCTGTGCCTCCAAACTCTGGTGGAAGAGGATTCTGATGAAGCAAACTATCACTCACAAAAGCTGCTGCCTTTTCAAATGTTTTGAACAGGCATTACCAGATTGGGCTATTGTAAACTAAATGATTCTCCTCCTACAATGTTTGGTAATGAAATGAAGTCTAATCTTTTCCCTCGGTTACTAATGAGATTATTCCTTTTGTAATTAAGATGAGATTTGTAAATAAGGAAGACCCCATTATATTTTAATGGGATGAAATAAATTTTGGAGTGTTTAATTAGATAATCTGGTGGCATTCAGGAGATTCCCACAGCAGGATGGGATGCAGGTTGTGATACCACAATGATGTAACTTTGTAAATCATCATTACATCTTTATCCGCATTTGTAGAAGTTGTGCAGCAATACTGTAGATATGCAATATATTAGAATGAATTGACTGTTTAACATATTGGTAATGTATCTATGGAAGTGTGTAAAAAATTATGATTTGTTCCTCCTCCTAATACTACTACTAATTACTATTACTACAAAACACTGTGTAGTAAAATGCTGTAGAGCATGGGTGTCAAACTTGCGGTGTTAGATTGCCATCGCATGACATACCACGGCGGTTTTCCCCTTTGCATAGCTGGGGTGGGCATGGCCTGCACGTGACAGACCTGGCCCAGTGGCCACCAGTTTAACACCCCTGGTGTAGAGCATAGACAGGGAAATACACATAGTTCTCACTTAGAACTGCTTGTTCAACGATCAGTTACCAGAGTGCTGAAAAGGATAGTTATGACCACTCCTTGAGCTTGCAGCTGTCATGTTTCTGCAGTAATAGGATGGTGACTTGGATGCTTGGCAACTGGCAAATAATCACCATTTGACACATTCACATCCAGTTTTCCACAGGCAAATTCAGTGGGAATTTGCAAGTCACAATAACACGATGTGGCACTTACGACTTACTGACATAAATCAGTGCAATCATAACATTTCAGTTTATGACATTACTTAGCAACAGAGTTGCCAGTCCCAATTAGAGTTTGGTGAACCTATACCTATATTAAGACATGGAAAATACTTGTATATCTGTAGGGTAAATACAGGTATTCCTTGATTTACGATCACAATTGGGACCAGAATTTCTGTTGCTAAGCAAGGCAATTGTTGAATGAGTCCCTCTCAATTGTATGACTTTTTGCATTTGTTAAGTGAACCATGCAGTTGTTAAGTGAACGGGAAGGACACAAATGTGATCACGTGACATCAGGACCCTGCAACCATCAAAAGTACATGCTGGTTGCCAAGTTACTCATTTTCATCATATGATCATGGGGATGCTGCACCAGTTGTAGATGCAAGAAGTAGTTGCAAGACAACTTTTTTCAGTGCTGTTGTAACTTTGAATGGACACTAAACGAATGGTAAATCAAGGACTACTTCTACAGTATAGTGTAGATTAATATGGCTTCAGACTAATGCCGATCTTGAGAGCATTGCTTATATTAATTCCAGTTAATACATCAAACTGCTAAGAATGGAGGGGGGGGTGTTAATGAAATGGGCAAGCTGCAATCATTTCTCTTAAAACTATGACTTTCATACAGTAAGTGGTTTTAATTTTGCAGATTTTAAACTACCATTGACTTATTTGTTAGCTACAGTAATGTTTTGCAATGAAAATATTAAAATTATGTACTCTCGTGGGCTCATCTATAATCAACCTTGGACCTAGCTATAATTCCCTCAAGATAGTGATAGGTAAGAAATTAAACTTGAAAATCCAGAACTCTAAAGAAGATAATTTTTTTGGCTTTGAAAATGAGATTGATTGAAAACACCCTTATGATAAATATTACAGAATGAATATACCTACAAGGATTCTCTGAACAAGAGAAATAATAGATTTCAATTTATTAGATTTTTCATTAGATTTTTGCCAGTTCTTAACTCAGAATTGACCGGCTTCAAACTTTAAGTGTGCTTCCATTTTTCTGAAGCCAGAGTGTTGAGGGAGGAGGATATGGATGTCTACAGTCATACATATCAAGTCCATCTGCTTGCATCCTATAAATCGGTTTAGAGTCTTATCACCCAGCTGAGCTGGGAGAACGAGCAGTTGAGAGCACTTGGCAAATATTTAATCATAGCAACTGGATTAACTATCCAAGAAGATAAAGGAACTAGAAGCCAATGAAGAGATTAACTGGCTGAAAATTGGTAACGTTGGGAGTAATACGGCCCAAGTGGGTGAATTGTGATTAGGTGACTGCAAAAGCTCAAATTAACTTTCAGAGTTCTTGGAAGACTTGGGTGCCACTCTCAAGTATCTCTCCTGCCACAATGGAGAAGCTGCCGGGCGTGCATCAAGAACATGCCCTCTCTCTGCTTGATGTGTCTGTGCCAGCAACCATTTGACTTTTTCACTGTTTAACACGGATTCCTTGTTGCCATCCCTTTTTGGATAACGTTATAATTTCAAACTTAATGGCCACCCACTCACAAATGATTCTGCCTATGTACAATAATAAACTCCCGGGTGAGGTATTTATATTTTTAAAAATGTAGTTTTTAGGGCTCAAATAATCCCATTCAACTGAACCCATCCTCCTAGACTGACTGTCAGATGTTGGGCAGAATAACATTTCTTATAAGATACTGATATGAGACGGCAAAGCCCAACAACCAGGTCCACTTCAAATGTATTTAGCTTTGGCTTCACTGTTTCACCTGCCGATTTATTTATTGCCCATCTCACTATTGGTATTTAGGAATATCCCTTTCTAAAATGTTCCTGTTCAGCAGAAAGATTCAATCTACAACTGTGTGTTTATGGGGCAAAAAAAGTTTCATCCATTTATGTAACGTGAATCAGTGGAATGGACTGGAATCTTCAACAAAGAAAAAAAAACCCCTTTTTAAAAAATTAACATACATTTTTGGCCCATCACCCTAAGGAATAGGGTTAATTCTTCATGTAATGCATTATCAATAAATTCTTATTCTCCTTAGTGTATTTGACAGCAATTAATATGGAGCTACGTGATTAATTTTCTGGTGAAATAGAACATAATAAAAATCAGTTTGTAGATACCCAGGGAGTAATTGAGTGAATGTTAACTGCCAGTATTGTACAAAAAAGAATTAGGCAAAATATAGTAATTGTATGAATGCAACACAGCTTTTGCTTTCACAACCTTAAAAATAAATTTTGCCCAGAAATATTTGCAGCAATTACGACAAAGAAGAGGAAATGAAAAATATTTCATAGAGCAATTACATTCTGGTAATTATTAGTCATGTCAGTTTAATTTTTCAATTCTGTACAAGATCATGAATTTGAATATTGTGTTACTATTTCCTACAGATCAAGTAACACTAGAATTCTGTAAATTAATAAAAACACACCCCACCATATATTAATTTTATAATTGAATTGAATGCATCTAAAATCGTTGATGAACATCCACTTTTAAATAAAATGTAGACTTTAAAATAGTTATCTGCTAATTAGGCTATTCATTTCTTCTGCTTTCGTCAATATGCAAAAAAAAATAATTGTGTTATTATCCAGAAATAGAACAACTTCTGAAAGAATGGTGACAAGTACACATTGAAGCACCACTCCAGAGACAGTTTAAAATAGCATTTTCAGTGTATAAAAGATGAAAACAGATTTCAAGTAATTAAAAAAACCCTATCTACAATACAGCCATTTCTGTCCAGCTTTTTTTAAAAAATCATTTAAAATGGTTACGTTAGTGCAACTATAAGTTACAAATCCATATTGATTCCTGGCATTTGCAGGCTCCAACTGATTCAGTAAAGGAGTACCACTTGGATCATAAAGTAATAACAATACAGGCGCATCATCGTTCAGGAAATGATGCCTTTGCGCATTATGTCCTAGTGTAATGCACTCTGATGTCCTAACAAAATATACATGTTTCTTTACTCAGAACAGAGTGATGTTTTTTCCCTATGTTTTGAACATTGCCATATGAACAGCATTAGAAAGAAATCGAAGCATACAAGAAATAAACTATAGTTTCTTTTTATATCAAAATGTACTCTTGAAAATGTGTTTGGCACAGTGCTAAATCATATATAGTTAATACTAAATATTGCAGGATACAATAAAACCCTGGAGTTAACTTGTGTTTACACCCTCGTAGGGGATAAAGATACCAATTATTTAGAAATCAGCCTATACAAACTGTATAAACAATATTTATGTCTTGCTTTGAAAACCACTGATATAGTAAATTTTACATAAAAGACTGGAAAATAATATAAATGGATTTAAACAGATCTTTACAATAAGAAATTCAAATGGAAACAGACAAGTAACAAAGAGAAGTAAAAAAATTTATTGCAGTATTCGTTCCACCAGATTTGCTGGGGATCCCTTTTCTTGTATTATTTCAGGGTGACCTAATACATCAAAAATCTACATTTACAAAAACTCCTCCTGCAGGTAGGTCATAGATACTGCATGCTTTTTCCCCCAACAGAATAAATTATATATCCAGGAAATTCTGCCATTTTACAGCCTGGAAAAACGATGCTTTCCTTGAAACTGGGCTAAGCTAAAGAAAGCCATCCGCTGCTAGGTTAAACTCCAAGAACACTTTATTAAGAACATTAACAGACTAATTTCCAACATTCACTTGTTTATTTTTTTTAAACAGAAAGGTTTTTTTTTCAAGATATAAACATTTTTTTCGTTAAACTATTATACAGTGGGAGTAAAAATGAACTGAGAAGTTTCTGCTGCACAACAGCGAAGGAAGCTCCCACAAAAATGTTTACCAAACATTTCCTTCTGTTTCCTGCATCCCAGGTGTCATTCTTACTCTTCATTAAATTGATTATTTTTTGCCAGAAAGTTGGTAATTTCAAGTTTTTTTTTCTGTTCTTTCCTGTAAAATTTGGCTGCGTGTGTACAAATGCATTATTAGCTGGAAGTTCCATCCTTGGCGGCATACAGCGATCGTAAAGTCTGAACAACTTTATTAGTCAGCTTATTAGCACTCGTTAGAGCAATTTTTTTGTAAATAATGTCTGACTCTTTGATAGTGTCTACCCAAGGCACCAGTTTGCGGCCATCACGGCGCTTAGCCTCAGTCCAGGAGCCACTGTAGGAGCCTGCCATCCATTGAACACTGAAGCCATTGCTGGTTTTCTGCACTACTCTTGCAATTTGTGGTCGATCTTTGTACTTTGGACAGCAAATAGCGATGACATCCATGACATCAACACTTTCATTCATCTGTGCTGCCAACTCCGTAGAGTCTGAATTTCGTTTTGACCTTCTCAATGACTAAAACATTGGAGGGGAAAAAAGACCAAGTGTTACACAAAAGAACTTGATTGAAATTATTGCTTTTATTGCTTTTAATCCCTTGACGCCGGGAGTTGGGATTTTCCGGCACACATTCCATTGCCGGCAATGAGACGCGACCGCCAGCGCCAAGGGGTTAACATATCCTTGCAAAATCACATATTTTAATTTGTACCCGTCTCTTTAAACTCTTATTGATATATAAAATTATATATACAAATGAATCATAAAGCTACATAAAAACTTGGCAACAATAAAAAGGTTACACACAATACATTCCAAAGGAAATTTTTTTATACTAGATATAATCTCTATGTTTTTATTGTTTTTGTTAAAACTTTCTACAAAAAGTTGTATAAACGGTTAAGAATTTCTATCTACAATTTTTATATGCATTACATTACTCAATGTACATTTTATTATAGACTGACATTTATAAGCACATAAAATCATTTTACGTAATACGCTGCGAAATACGTTGACTCCTCCTCCGCCTCACCCCTGAAGTGCCTCCTCCTCTATCCTCCCCATCACTCTCATCCTCCTCTGTCTCAGCTGCATTGTTCCTAGGGCTGCCACCTCCGAGCAGCGAGGTAATAGCTTTGTTGCGAGCATTTGTGCTTGCTGACACTTCCCCGTCTTCTTCCTCTTCGTCAGGATCCAAATGTTCCATAAGAAGTTTGAACTAAAAAAAGAATGTGGGAGGGGAGGGGAGGAACTGTTTTAAAACAGGAGGAATATGCTGCATAAAAACCCCTTAGTCAAATTTTTTAAGCAGAAGTGACCTGTTACAAAATTTTGTTTTCTTCCTCAGAAAAACTAATTAGAAGACAAAAAAATATTTTTGGTCTTTCCATTGTCCGCAGCTCCAACCAAGCTACCAAATAGTTGGAGCATCTCACCCCTTCCTCTCAACCCATCTGTAGACAATGTGCAGTTGAAAAATTATGCATAATTCTGTGCAGAAAAACGTTCACATCAGCAAACGAAATAAAATAATTGCCTCTAATTATGGAAGATATGTGACGTATGAACATGCACCATGTTTCCCCGAAAATATGACCTGCTCCTAAAGTAATTACTAGCTTGATTTTCACACGTGCACCCAATATAAGCCCAACTCCCAAAATAAGCCCTAATTAAGACCTCTCCCACTCCAGGGTGCTTAGATAAAAATTAAGCTAGGGTGGGGATGGAGCTGCCCTACTACTTACCTTCGGACAGTTGCAGCCTTTCAGCTGTCTTGCCGGCCCATTTCTTCTGCAGCCGGCAAGACAGAGGCCTTCAGGAACTTCTTCTGCAGCCAGCAAGGCTTTCCTGAAGGCCTCTGACAGCAAAAAGGAGGCCGGGGCAACGCACTCAAGTGAGGCGAGTCAGTGGATGACATCCCCCCCCCCCCC
>JANHFL010001840.1:4590-15323 GCA_032468155.1 Oxyrhabdium leporinum
AGTGGTGTAGGGTTTCCTGCCTAAGCAGGGGGCTGGACTAGAAGACCTCCAAGGTCCCTTCCAACTCTGTTATTCTAGTTCTAGTTCTGGCTGGTAACACCATAGAAAAAAATCCTCATCAGGGTACCTATAAGATGACAATGCCATGATAAGGAATATGTTTAGGGAACATGTAAATTCCAGATAATTTCCTTTTAAAAAAAACAAACTTTAGAAACTTTTACTTTCTGACTACCTCAGTTTCACGTGAAATCAGCATTATAATGATTCTTGCTCAATGGAGGTACTTCCTCTAACCTAGAAGAATGACTTGCTGAATGGACTGATAAAACCAAGGACACTTTTCTAGACGTGCATGCTTATACAATTGTAATATTCTAGCTGCTAGGGCTAAATTAAATGTGACACTTGTCACATACTGTCTCACATCATTGTTTAACACAAATCATCAAAGTAGGCGAACCAATCAGTAGTGTACATTCTCCACAGCACCTTCTCCTTGTAGTGGGGAAAAAAGCTAAAATTTTGCAAAAGAGAGCTGTCTATCTTGTGCAAACAACGGATGAACCCAATCAAGCCAACAGCAGGCAGTGTGCATGTGGAAGAGCACTGAGGGAAAGTTTGGGCAACACAGAGTTTTCCCAGAGACGCCTGTATTAAAAGACTGGACAGTCCTGAGATGGAAATGGGAGGGGGGGAAAGTTCAGGGTAACCATTCCTTGTAATCTCTATCTAATAGCTTAGAAGGTGATAGCTGAAGTTTGGCAAGGTTGATGTCAGGCCAAAGGCCAGAGATGGAAACAGCAAAAATTCAGTTGAGTTCAATTCTTTATTTGTTTGCATCTAATCTTACCAAACTAAACTTATACCTTTCTAACCAGAAATGGTATAAGATCTCCTACTTGAGCAAGGGGTTGGACTAAAAGACCTCCGAAGTCCCTTCCAACTCTATTATTCTATATTCTGATTCATATATCCTTCAAGACATATTTTAACATCTAAATGAAACCATTGGGTGAGATCATTCATTGGTTCAGGGTTCAATATCCTCAATTTATGACTGGTCATTTAACAACCATTTGCGGTCACAATGGCCTTAGAACAGATGTTTTATGAGCTATAAAGCGTTTCCAGCCACCGTAAAACACCCACCTTCCCAGCTCACTTAAATACAGTGTATCTGAGATGCTTGGCAATTATGACCCGTTGCCACCTGTCTTGTGATTGCCATTTGTAATGTTCTCTACTACAGAGTCAACAAGGAAGCAGGCAGGGAAGGTTACATGTGGAAGGAATGTTGGATTTGAGGTCCATTCCCCCAATGCACAGAGAGATCTCTCTTTCCTCCCCACCATGCTGAGAGGGGAAATCCTTCTGTACACTGTACACTGTACAGTGTACACTGTACACTGTAAAAAACAGACCTCAAATCTGACAAAACCCTGGTGAACAGCAGTGCTCTGAGCTTTTCAGTATGCTCGCGTTTGCTAGTGTTTTCCCTCCAAATACCAGCATTCTCAAAGATTCGGAGCTCAAAAATCATGCATAACAGCTTCAATGGAATGATTCAACTTTAATCATTTATTGCTAGGTTTAAATTTTCTTATTATTGCAATAATTGTTTTGATTCAGTTTTGTATTGATCTGATGTGTTTCCAATTTGAAAAAAAAAACCTGACACCTTTGTTTCCTGAAAACCGATGAACCTTGGGTTGCTTCTGCTGTCTCAGGCAAAGTTTGAAATCAGATTATATATGGTTCAAATTAAAACCTCAGGATTACATTTATTACTCTGGAATGCTGCTCTTAATATGATTCACAGCATTTGATAAAACCCACTAATGGGATTGATTACAAGATGTTCCACATGAAGAACCCTTTCAGGTTAAATATAGATTTTTTTGAAATGCAGTATGGGTTCTTTCTCTTACCTCCTCCTATTCTTGAATATAAACCTAGCTATTATGCTAATTTATACAGGCCTCTTAACAGATGTCACATCAGATTGTGCTTTTTTTTTCTTCATGAGCAAATTCCCTAGAGAGATGGTGCCATCCCCCATCTCCTTGCATGCTGTTGGCATAATCAAAAGGAAGCCAGATCAGCCCTACTGTTAAGCCATATTGCTTTGGGGGGTGGGGGGTGGATGCTGCTTCTTTTACCAGCAGGGTTAATAATAATTTCTTAAAAGCATCAGCACCTTCCCATCTGTCATCATACGCTTTCCTTACGTGGGCAGCAAATAAAGACCCTGGCTATTTTAGAGAATGTCATAAATATCTTAATCTTCAAAAGCAAGTAATCAGTTTATTGTTGTGACTGCAGGTTATAACATAACATAGAAATGCTACATGCAAAGATATGAAGTTGAACTAAAACCAATGCTACAATTTAGTCATATAGGCATATTTCTGAATTTAAAAGACTCTGTGGCAAAAGTATCAAGTAGATTGCTATCTTGTAGGACCACATCCTCAAGAAAGCAACTCAATCATTCTGCACCTGATCCCTTACGTTTACCTGAATTGGTGTTTTTCCCCTGATTTCATCATAGAGAGGGCAACAGAGAAATAATGGATGATGTTGTCCATTACATTGGCCAGTGCCTCCAAATCATTCCAAAAGTTGCAATGGAAGTACTTTTTCTTAAAAGCACAAATAAGATGAGGAAGTTGAAGAATTCTGTACTTCTTCATTTTTAATTTAAAAATAGTAATGGTGAAATCTCAATACTTAGAAGTATCATGACAGCTGAGAAGCATGACATCACTTTTTCCTCAGAATTCATGCAGAAAAGGAAATAGCATGAGCACGAAACACCTATAGCTATCCAATGTAACCTGCCAAGGGACAAGTTTATCTTAGACTCTTCTGTACAGGTGCTTATGAAGTAGTTCCAAGTTCTGGAGTTTCCTAATAACTCTTTGGGTTTTTGTTGTTGTTGTTGGTTGGTTTGTTTTGTTTTTATAGAAAAGAATTAACCAGGAAGACTTTGGGTGAATAAATAGGTTTTGACTGCTGAAGTTGGGGAGCTGTTGGGGTATCTGTTCTTTTTATAATTGTATTTTTCATTTGTTTCAGAATATGGATTTCATTGTTACCTAGTTGCAGACTGACGTATGGATCATAGCATAGATATTCATTAGATTTCACATAAGTACGTACTTCTAGAGTATATCAAAATTCATCTAGAAATGTGTGTTTTGAGCTGAGATCATCCATTTAGAAATATACCTGTTTAAAATAATGTGGAATGCTTATCATAGAATGCCCATGCTGATTTCTTAATATTCTTTTGAGAATAGTCTCACATGTTCTTATTAATAGTAACACGTCTAAAGGACTTCATTACTTGGCAACATAACCATAAGTAAGATTCCTGATTTAAATATATTAAACAAGTGATTAATGTTTAAATGTAAATGCTCATAATGATTTTTTAAAAGATGGTCACAGAACACATGACCCAAGAATAGATTAAAACTTTGTCTCTTTCTAGGCAGCTTTTGCTGCCATTCTCTAAACAAGGAGGACAATAGCTCAAAACACGAACATCATTTTCTTTGCTTCTAAATCAGACAGCCCTCCGCATCCAACTGATTTTCTGTTCCATTGCACGTCAACTTTCATAATTCACATGGAGGAAAAGACTGGAAAAAATGCAGGAAAGAAAGCCAACAAAAGAGCAGTTACCAGATCCAATAGAATGTATTATTTAGTTCCATCTGTATCCTGGTAGCTATATTTGGGTAATAAATAACCGGAGAGCCATATGACTTCAACCCCTTGTTGGAAGGAAAATCCAGTCCGATTCCAAGCCAGGAGAAAGACGCTGCAAATAAAATGGAGGGTGATTGGAAAGAAGGATTCTGTTTGTTGATAAACAGAACTAACAACAGCATGTAGTTCTGGGACAGCTGACAATTGGTTTAATGAGTACATGGATTTCTATAGGGTTCTGAGATGCTGCAAGAGGTTGTGCAATGTAGTGAGCCTGGTGTCTTTTGCTGTTCTAATGGTGGTGGGTTAATCCTATTATGTCCTAAAGGTCATGTCCTTTTCTTAGAATTTGGATGGGGTGGTGGTGTAAATTTTAATCCCGTCACTGGAAGTGTAGGTGTTTTGTTTGTGAATAGGCTGGCCTGGATTTCTTAATGGGCACAAAATATCCATCTCTAAAGACGTCAGGCATCTGCTGGAGGTTGTTTTACTATGCAGGAAGACTGGGGTTGCCTTGTTTCTCTGTTTCTCCTTTGGGGAAATATAATGTTCTGTCTCTTTTAATATTCCACAAAATATTTCATTCTCTGGGGACAGGAGAGATTTCGTACACCCTCATGTCCATGATCAGTTCCTTGATCTCCTTCTGTCTACTCCAAAAATATTAATTCCAGCAAACAGAACGTGTTCTTATCCATGTTGCACCTCTCTCAGCTTTATGTGTGTTCAACCATGTCTCATCCACAAAAGGAAAGGCTGTGAGCTGCCCAGAGATAGTCTGTACTTGGGTGGCAGGTGGCACCTAAATTGAATCAATGAATAAATAAAAGATTAGAAATGATTGATTCTTGGTTTCTAATTGTTTTTCCCTCATTACAAACATTTTCCTTTCTCTTCCTTATCTTCCATAGACTGCATGAAATGTCTTCATTGTCACTTTATAAATAATAGAACATGTATTTGAGATTGGCATGTTTAAGACTGGCATGTTTGGAATTGGCATGCTTAATGTTTAAGACTTCATAAATATGGCAACTTGTCATGGAAAAGATTGGTACTAGATAGCTAAAGTTGATACAACATTGTCAGAATCCATTTTGGCAAAGAGATAATTTTTGCCCAGTGTTATTTAAACAAAGGCAATTTGGAGGAATCCTGGAATATCAAATTATCCTCTTTGATTAAGCTGTGAATCATGCACAAACACACGCACAAGGGATTGACATTAATGGTAGTGTGTAATGCATTACAGTTAGTCACAGAGTGACTACCTACCTACATTGCGGAAGTATTTTATGTTTTCATTCAAAGGGAGTTGTAGCAGATGGCAAAAACTTCAGTCTGAAGCAGGTTGTAGATCTTCAGACTAATGATTAATTAATGATTCTTCCCTTTCCTGCTGCAAAGGCTGAAACAACAAAATTATTCTAATTATATATGCATTTTGAGTAACTCCAGACTCCTGCTAAAAAAATCATCTTGTCCTATTAGTTCTATAAGCAATAAGAGCCTTGCCCAGGAACAGGCTTCATGATCTACAACCAAAGTGGCAATAACTATAATAACTGGAGATTAATAGAATTGTGGTCTATCCCATTAGGAAGATAACATATTCAGTAAATTTTATGTATGCTTTTTGTTCCTTCGCTACATGAGATTGAAGTGAAGTTTCCATACTGGTATTCTCCATTGATTTTTTTTTAAATAGTCCAGGTATTCTCCCAGCAATCTATGAATCAACTATAAGGAGCAAAAATTAGAGACTCAAAGACTTCAGAACAAACTTCAGAACTTTTCTTAATTATTCAACATATTTTATTTTTAAAGAAAATTTCCCTGAGCAGGATGCTCCCAATTTAGATTTCAAATGATGGACCTTCTTTCAAATAATTTTAGAGGATTTCCTACTTTTAGGAAAACAAGATAAGAGTTTTCCTGAGCCCTTTGTTGCTTATGAGTGTAATCAAGAATAATCTGTGCTAATTCAGGGCATATTTTCATTTTAAAAAAAATACAGGGAAAAAAATGAAAAAGAGGCAGAAGTCACTTCTTCCTTTTGCCTGTTAAAGCGATTTGTCAATTTAATTTAAAGAAGAAAAGTTAGAGTAGAAGTGGAATAAAGGAAGGAGCTAGAGGCAATCATATCCAAGCAATTATGAAGACACTTACCTGGTTTACACCTACTTGTAAGGTATTAACTATGTTATATTGATAATACTACTATTAGCTGCATACCCATAAAAAGCTAAGCTGTAAAGCCTGGTCAACAAGCAATAATAGCTAAGATTATACATTGTGCTAAACCAAATAAATCAGAATATAGTTAACTATGATGAGCAAACTACAAGCATCATTTCCTTTTATAATGGAAAATGGAAAATAATCTGAGTGCGGTAGAGCAGGACTGTCAAACTCCCCACCCACAGGCCAGATGCGTTATGCGCTGGCCACGCCCATGCCCAGTTTAGCAAGGGGAAAAAAGTCCTGATACGTCACATAACGACACCGTGACGATGTGAGTTTGACACCCCTGCAGTAAAGTCTTGGTACATTTAGCTGCTTCAATTTAGATGGCTTATTTTGTTTTCACTTAGCTGTTTTCTGCAAATCTAGCCACTCTAGAGAAAATTTATGGTCATCTACGTTCTTTAACCATGTCGATTGTGATTTAATCAGTAAACTGTAATTAAACAAATGATGGCTTAGAATTCCTGCACCCGTTATCCATCTTTGATTCTCCTGTCACCTACTTCATTTGTAATAATTTCAGAAACAAGGACTAGTATAAAGTAAGATGATTATTTTAAATATCAATATTTTAAAACAGAAGTTATGTGATTTTGAACAATTTCCAGAACCCAAAATATATACCCAGGAAAATCTTTAATCTCATCAAACTAGTTCAGATTATACCACACTGACCTGGTGAACTGTAAATCTTTCAGAGTGTATAATCCATTATTGACCATTTTCATTGATTGCTGTACTATAAAGTTATTACCTACATTATTTTGAATTCTGTTTCTTTTAGAACTGACGTAGAAAATACCCCTGTAATGTATTGTATTCTAGTGAATTTAGTCTCTATACATAGCATTATTGCCCTAAATAACAGTACTATGGGTTTCAGTAGATATTTTGTGTAACTGGCACTATGCAACAAACAATGGAAAATTTCAGAATATTTTTTACTCAGTGTTTCCATTTCAGTTGCAGTAATGGTTTATTTTTCAACTGTTGAAATTTTAAAGAATCTGCTATATCAGTATGCGGTGAGGCTTCATTTGAATCAGATTTCTATCTATGAAAAAAAAAAAGTACTGACTTTTCCATTTATAGTGTTAGCAAACTACAAAATATCAGAAGTTTAAATCAGACAATCCCCATTATTCTTACAGCCATTTAAATAGCATTAAAGTTCACAATGAATTCAACTCATTTATTCCAATCTAGAGCATAATATAAACTGTATAAACATGGAGACATATATGATGGATTCTCTTCTCAGAATCTGGTAAGAAGCTCAGCATTCATATAGACGTAAACATGATTTTGTATTCCTTTAATTAATTGAATAGGTGGCCAAATCATGTCTGAAATGTGTACCTAGATACCTATAAGCATGCTGTGGATCCTAACAAAAGTATATTCTACATATAGCTGATTCACTAAATATTGTTCTTGATAGAATTATACAATTATTGGTACAATTATACAATTCTTTTCATTTTCTCAGATCTCAGGAAACACCTGCCCATATCTGAGAGACATTCAGAGCAAGTAAACATCCTGAAATTCATTTTCAGAGAAGAAGATGGCATTAGTTTATGAAAAAAAAGTCATAAATTAATATGATGCTAGAACACAGCCTTTAGTACATGTGGGGAAAATATCTGCAATTTATTTAGCTACACTTACCAAACCAGAGGGGTCATTCCTCATTCTGGTTCATATAAGATTTTATTAAAAAAAAAACACAGAAAAAAAATTGATAACCAGTCCTTTGTCCACTTAAACTTTTAGATCTTGCCTTTCGATAGGTATGAGCCCCGGTGGTGCAGTGGTTAAAGTACAGTATTGCAGACAAACTCTGCCCATAGCCTGGAGTTCGATCCTGATAGAGCTCAAGGTTAACTCAAACTTCCATCCTTCCAAGGTTGGTAAAATGAGGCCCCAGATTGTTAGGGGTAATATGCAAATAATGCTTCTACATTGAAAACCATGTCATGAAACTCCCCCATCTCCTTTCAGCAGACAAGAATAAAGTCCATCCAAGAAAGAAATTTTATTGAAGAAGTCATATTGGCACCTCTGGGAAAATCCGAATCTGAGAGTTCTGGGTTTTCCCATCGCAAAAGAGAATACAAAATCCATCCCCCTGCACCCCATCTGTCCATCACATGGTCCAATCAATTCTTCGTCCCACATAGAGACATCCCCATCCAGGTGCAGTGTAACATGTCCTTGACTTGTTAAGAATGTTGTTATGTCTACTAATCTACACTATGAAATTCCCCCTCCCAATTTCCCAGGCACTAAATGTGGCAGTTTGGAAGCTTCCTTGTAAAATATGGCTTCCAAACCTGACAGGTTTCCCCCCACAGCAGAAATTCATATCATGGAATGAGAAACCATCAGGGGATTAACTTCAGTTGCAACCACCAATTCAACCCCCTCTCCCCCTCACCCTTGGCTTATTGGGAAATTTATCATGGAATTGTTTTACTAACTCTTCTGCTCTGTGGGGCAGTACATAAGACTAAATGCTATTGCTATGTTTCTTCTAGTAAAAGACTCTGACACATTAAGGAATATTAATTCTCATTACGTTCCTCTCATCAATTTTAAAATCAGCTACTATGAGTAGGGGCCATGTTATAAGACATATTCTAGGTTGTCTTCAAATTAAGTTGCAGTTAAGGAGGGGCCTTTATCCGAAATCTGTAATCACAGATGTATCATACATTAGCGCTGCAGTGTTTGCTTGTCAACCAACCACAGAGGAGTTTCTATGAAGCAGGTTGGAATTACTCTATAAGAGAAAACTCCTGTCTGGTACTATTTAGAAATACAAAGAGCTGCACTAGAATTATGGCTGGCTGGCTAGCTACCTTGCTAGGCCCAGGCCTATCACACTATAGATAGTTCTGGACTTGCCATCACAATTGGAAGCAGAATTTCAGTTGCTAACAATGCAGTTGTTAAGGAAGTCATCACATCATTGGACACAAATGTATTACTCTTTTTACCATGGTCATTAGGTGAATCACCATGGTTATTAAGCAAATCATGTGGTAATTAAGCACACGGTAGTTAAGCAATCCGGCTTTGCTTGTCAGATGCTGGCTTGGAAGGTAACAAATTGTGATCACATGACTGCAAGACCTTGCAACAATCATAAAGGTGAGCTGGTTACCAAGCACTCAAACTGCAATCACATGATCGTGGGGTGGTATGTCAGCCATAACCTTGAGGGTGAATTGTAAGTCACTTTTTCCGAGGCCACCATAACTTCAAACCGTCGTTAAACGAA
Source organism: Oxyrhabdium leporinum (assembly GCA_032468155.1). Lineage (NCBI taxonomy): Eukaryota > Metazoa > Chordata > Lepidosauria > Squamata > Cyclocoridae > Oxyrhabdium > Oxyrhabdium leporinum. The sequence continues at coordinate 13,844 of JANHFL010001840.1, forward strand.
TGGTCATAAATCAAAGGCTACCTGTGCATGAGCCAAGGAAACAAAGGAATAAGGCAAAAAATTAGGAGCACCAGAATGCAAAAGCCTATTTTTTCTCTCTTTGTTCTTGCCTTAAGGAACAGTTTTCCAGCTACAACTTCATAATTGCTCATGGTTTAATCCCTGAGGCACATAGTACATAACATTTCAGTATAATGTTTATATACAGAGAAAGTAAATAAAGTAAATAAATCAAAGCTGTATGATCCCAGAGCAGTGTTTCTCAATCTCAGCAACTTTCATATATGTGGACTTCAACTCCCAGAATTCCAGTTGGATGGGGAATTCTGGGAGTTGAAATCCACACATTTGAAAGTTGATGAGGTTGGGAAACACTGTCCCAGAAATTTGATCATATTGTCTGTAACCTAACTTAAAAGACAAACAACTAGAGTCCACACAGTCCACAGATAGGAACCCCATATTTGTCATTCTGCAGCATACATATGGAGTGAATGTTATTTAAAAGTATATTGTGGTATTAATACTGAAGTGTGAAAGTATTTTTGCATTGACACATCCTTCATTCTCATGAGTGGCTAAGTCCTGTTGCATTTGTTTCAGTGAGACAGATAAAATTAAAATGCAGCGGTGCCCCACTGAAACAAATGCAACAGGACTTAGTCACTCATGAGAATGAAGGATGTGTCAATGCAAAAACAGGTTACAGCAAAGTCTCCAGCTGCTGTGCCAGTTTGGCCTTGCAACTAACATGAAAAAGGTGCATACCAGGCAACTGAACTGTGGCTCAGCTGTCAATCTTAGCCTATTTGTCAGACTGAGGTAGACTGGTTGTTTTTTGTTCGTAATGATGTTACAATTTCATGCTTGTACCCATTCGCTGTTTTTAAAACATAAATCTTTATTTTCGTATTTTTGAACATTATTAACACAATTCATAAGTCACATTTTCTGCATATTAAGAGCTTCACTTCTCTTTATAATTATCAGATCCTTAAGACCTTACAAATAGTTTTTTTTTAATGAGTTTTTATTCTGTTTCAGTACCAAACTAGTATACATTTGATGTGAGAATCTATGGAATCTGGCTATTAACTAGGAAAATCCCTTAATCATCCTACACATAGCAAAATGCCTCTTTTGATTATAATTGACCAACTGAACTACAATATGTACCGTACTTTTCTCTCCTTCAGATTTGATGAGCAGCCTGGCATCTAACTCCCCCCCCCAAAAAAATCCTACCCATCCCCCCAAAAATATTTACCCTATAAGTGAGGTCTAACTGTGTCAGTGTGAATATTTTATGTGATCATTTAATGATCCAGAGGGCAAAAACAGAAATTTTAATATGAGCTGTTCTTACTTTAGTCTTTCTAATCCGTATTTTTCGGAGTATAAGATGCTCTGAAGTATAAGACGCACCTAGCTTTTGGGTAGAAAAACAAGGGGGGGGAAATCTGCCTCTGCCTCCATCAAT
>JANHFL010001840.1:39762-54858 GCA_032468155.1 Oxyrhabdium leporinum
TGTATTTCTCTGTAAAACTTGCTAAGATAAAATACTTACCTATTTTTTAAAAAACGTATTATTGGTGACATGTATGTGATAAATGCCAACATTACTTCCAATAAATATCCAACAGGGTCTATGATACAGCCTTTCCCAACTGGGAGCCTTCATAAACTGTATCATCATCCCTTCATTCTCAGTTCCTCTTTGGAGGAGAGGGAATGATAAATGGCAAATATTCACTGAGAAACAAATGTAATGGTGAAAGTGCCAAGCAGCCCTTTTACAGAATAACAGAGTTGGAAGGGACCTTGGAGGTCTTCTAGTCCAACCCCCTGCTCAGGCAGGAAACCCTATACTATTTCAGACAACTGGTTGTCCATTCTCTTCTTAAAAACTTCCACTGTTGAAGCATTTACAACTTCTGGGATCAAGTTGTTCCACTGAAGTAGGAGGGATACTTGCATCCTGCAATTTCCTCTTAGTATGACTCTATTGACACCACAATACAAAGATTTCAGATTGTTTTACCCTGTGCATTTCAAAGATAAGTTTTAGAATCCAGCAAACGAACCAGGATATTACTGGATATTTCAAAAATGTCAAAACTAAATTAAAATTACAGATGAGGAATTATGGGTAAAAAGCATGACTACAATTCTTGTTGTGAGCACTATCTTTCTTTCCTAGACTTTTGTTCTCAGCCTACATATACTATATGTAGTAAGAATATAATGTTACTCTTATGCTTTGTATAAACAACCCTCCTACAGGTCACATCTTGAACACATCAACACACAAGGGATACTAAAAGCATAACCTATAATCACAACAGACTTTGTCCTTTGTCACTCCCTCCTCTCTCTTTTTTCCTCTTTGCAAGCTGCTGAACTTCAGAAGCCTACAGAAGTGCTCAGAATATGAGCACTAGTGTAATCAAGAATGCTTGCTGTTCCCCATGTGGAAGCAATTTGGCACAAGCAGTGCATGGATGTGTTAAATTTGCTGTGTGGAGAGCATGTAAGCTCATCAGTTGGCTAGGCAATTAGGAAACATAATCATCACCATTTTTCACAGCTCAAAAGTAAGCAAGCCTAAGAGAGAACAGTTGCACTTTCACTGGTTTACAAGGGCAAATGATGGTTTATAGGGTCAGAGGTAATGCTTTTTCCTATTCTCTACTATAGGATTCAGCACAGTGACTACTAGCATAAAGCTGAGAAAACAGGTTTAAATAACTTACATTAATGCAGTGTCTTCCCTCAATAACAAAATGCATTTTGGATTCTTTGTGTATCACGTTTTCTAGACAAGAAATTAATGATATAATTGCTAATGTTGTATAAACAATAAACTGTATTCAGATTCATATTGGATGTCTGAATTTTTAGTGGCATTCTCACATCCATTCATTTCAGTTGGCTAGGAATGCTAGGATGACCAAACTAATCATTCAGGAATTAATTTTTTGATGTCTTTGAAGCTAACCAATCAATGTCCTAATTACTCCTCCACAGGTGCATCTCAATTGGCTCTGATCATGGGCAGATCCTGGACCAGTTGAAACCCCTTCTCTATAAAGAAGGGGGAAGGAATCTAGAAGTTTAAATCCTCGCTCTTTTTTGATAAATCCACTTGTTTACTGTAAGAACAACACAGCCCTTAGGAAACTAACTGGGAGATTAAACAAAGGAAAAATGGGCAGATGAAATATAATCAAGTGAATATCTGAATGAAAGCACTTCTGGAATATGAGTCTCATTTCTCCAGAAAGAGTTCTAACATCTAAATAATGCTGTGATGCCAGAAATACATTTCTGAAGAGGAAAATTACCAGCAAAATATCCATCCTGGGCAATGATGGGATTCAGCCAGTAAATAAGTGAATGTGATATTCTGTTACTGAAATGAAATATGGAAGTCATCTAGAATATTGTAGATACGTGCATTCTGGTCAGATGGCAATTTGCCATGGAGGTCTGACTTGTAGCACCAGACACAGGATAATAGCTTTGGTTTTAATATCCTTGCTTAAACATCCATTGATACAGAGTTAGGTTTTCTCTCTTACGGTGTTTTTGCACATGTTCCAAATATTACAAGGCTTCAGTAGCTACCAAAACCTTCGGTTTAATATTCCCTCCAATGGTTTTGTTTGCAGAATCACAGAAATAGGTTGCTAAGTTTATTAAAACTGATAGGATCCAGAATAATTCTGAAGAGTTAGATTTTTCTCCCTCCCACACATTATGGAGAATCACCTACAATAGAGGTGTCAAACTTACTTGGTCATGGTGTCGTCACACGACATATCACAACTTTTTTACCCTTTCCTAAACTGGGTGTGGGTGTGGTCAGCACATGATGCATCCAGCGGGCCATGAGGGCCATGAGTTTGACTGCCCTGACGTAGAAGATGCCCAGCCATGTTAGATTACATAGATTACTCAATGTGGGCTTTCAAATACTCCTTAGTTTTTTCGATCACCCACAGAAATATACTTAAACACTTCTTTTGTCTTCCTCTCTGATAATTATTAACTATTTTTCTGTGTATCTATCTCATCCTAAGTCTTGTCTTCCATCTGTATAATATGAGCCTTGGTTTTTATTTTCTTTTGATAAATTATAAGTTACCTTGTTAAATGTATATTCTTTTATTTGCTTTTTAAGAGCAACTTGTCATTTTTAGATTCTCACATTTTAAATGAAAATACTCAATTACTGCAGTATCTTTCATTTAAGAGCTATCCACATGGAATGTTGAAAAGTCAAGATCACACAACCCATGGGATAAAATCCCCCCCTTTTTTTACATAAAGGGGGTGAGATTTTAGTTATATAGTCATTTAGATAGTCAATTTTGGCTTTTTTGACACCCCTTGCACAAATACTGCTCTTCAGTGTTGTTGCGTATCTAGGATTGATTTTATCCAGGCTACCTAGGTTGATATGTAGAATAAAGGGAGCTCATTCAAGAGGAGTTTGTTATTTGTGAAAAACAATTTTTCACGTATTTCCAATGCCTAAAGAGTGGACAGCATTTAGTCAACTATGGCTAATCTTAGAAATTAAACAGAGGCAGTATGTATTACTTTAGTATCTGGGTGGGAACAACCTGGGGGTTGCAGGGCTATTGATTAGTCTAGGAAACAAAAACATTCACAAACTGGAATATGATAATGTCAAGCTGCTGTCATAATTTTCCAAAAAAAATTAGTATTGATGCAGGTAACAGGACTGGACCTCAACTTAAGGATGTCGCTACCTTTTTGCTCAGGTTTACAGTTTTAAAAACTCATTTGTAATTAGACAAATTACCAAATAGATTTCATTTCCTCATTTATAATATAATTGAAGGCCAAGTATTAGATGTGGACAAGATCTGACTTCTGACCCCTGATTAACCTGCTGTTGAGTTTTTCAGCAAAAATTTCATCTCATTCCCAGCAATCTTTCTAACTTCAGATATTTTAGTTTGTCATTAGGAATTTACTATAAACTGTTGAGGCAAATCCTGTTTTATCTTGTTCCATTTCTTGACTATTGTATTGAATGACATTGTCAAGGGAACTTTAAGACAGGAGAGATAAGGCTTCCTTTGATTAAAAAAAGCCAAGTTTAATCTCAAATCAGTCAATCTAATTTAAGGCACTAGCTTAATTGAAGACAGACAAAAAGAACACATTTCCTGCAAATAAAGATTTAATTGGTTCCTCTGAATTTTTTTCTCCTGCTCATTTAATGAGTTAAAATAGGATAAAAACAAGTACAAGAAGAAATTAACTTCCTCCAGTCCTTCTGACCTAATCTAAATGAGGAAATAAGGAAATTGTAGCAATGTGTGGGTTTTACTGTCTGTATTCCAAGAATCACATGCTTCTCAGCTTTGATTTGTTGGCATGGGAACAAAGGTACAGTCTGCATGATAATAATGTGCCAGCTAGTCTGAATATTATTTTAATTTTGTAGAAATTCTGATCTGAATAATTAAATCCCTAGTAGTTCAAATTCACTTTTGTAAATCCTATATATTGGATTTGCACTTAATGAAGATTAAAAGTGCTTTTTTTCAATATATATCCTAGCTGAGTTGTAACTACATTATGATATAAATTTATATCACGTTGTTGGTGAATAAGCCTTGACTTATAGAATTTCATTTGGATCAGACTTTTTTTTTTCTTTCCGTTCAATTGTGAGTGAGTCTTAGAGACTTCCTGGACAAGTCCCTGCATTTTTCTTGACAAGGTTTTTCAGAAGTATTTTGCCATTGCTTCTTTCCTAGGGCTAAGAAATAGTGACTGGTCCAAGGTCACCTAGTTGGCTTTGTGCTTAAGTTGGAACTTGAACTCACAAATTCCCCATTTCTTAGCCTGGTACTTTAACCACTACACCAAACTGGCTCTCAAAGTCGACATTAGGAACAGTGTAATAAAGAAGACTTTTAATATAATATATTATCTAAAGCTTATTTTCTCTGATAAAAGCAAAGGAAAAACCATACAGTATATGGATGAGATCATATATGGATCTCATCCACAGTATAATATGCAACACAAAAGAGAATTGAGGGGATTTCTCTCCAGACTTTATGTGATGAAAACTTTCATAGTTTCCATGTATAGATAATCCTGAATTTACAACAGTTCATTTAGTGACCATTCAAAGTTACAACAACACTGAAAAAAGTGATTTATGACCACTTTCACACTTATGAACATTGCAGCATCCCCATAGTCACACAATCAAAATTTGGATGCTTGCCAACTGGTTCATACTTATGATGACTGTAATGTTCCGGGGTCATGTGATCAGCTTCTGCAAACTTCTGATAAGCAAAGTTAATGGGGAGGCCAGATTCACTTAACAAACTTAACTTATGATTCAACTTCAATGATTCACTTAACAACTATGGCAAAAAAGATGGCAAAGTGGAGCAAAACTCACTTAACAAATGTCTCACTTAGCAACATAAATTTTGGGCTCAATTGTAGCTGTAAGACAAGGACTATCTATATTATCCACCTACTTATTTGTATGTTAACACAGAAATTTATGCACAATATAGGGCATCAGTAATTGCACCTGAGAATCTGATTTTTAGGGAATGATTTAATTTTCTTTCTCGAACTAGGGCTGTGCTTGAATTGACAGTAATTCAAAAGCACTTTTGGCCATGCACAAACACTACCACAGTGTGCTATTGCTGTAAGTAGCCGAACTTTTTTCAAGCTTTCTTCCGCTTGAGCTTGAAAAAATTGCTGACGCTTTTATCTTAATGTTTGGAGGGTTTTTTTAAGCAGCAGTAACATTTGTTCAGATACCCACAGAAACCTGAAAACAGCTTATTTACTGAATAGCAGACAAATGCTGTGCCTATACAAGGCCTGGAACTCATTTTCCATAGCATTTTTAAAGAACACACAACCCCATCCTAAAGAAGAAGTCAATAATACAAGGACTGAATGTATTCAGGAGAAATTTTCACTAGAATGCTTAACACGCTTTTCCTCTAAAGACTAATAAAGCTTTCTAAGGAAATAGTCAAATAGCCAAAAGTTCCAACAATAAGACTCCAACAAAAAGGCTCCAACAATATTTGATTTGGTAACAGCAAATTTTGAGGAGATTTAAAAATGATTCATTCCAAGTGAATGAATCAGTTTCTCATACCCCTTTATTTGCTGTAAAAAAAAAACAGCCAATCTTCTCTATCTACTAAGATTTAGACATGGAAAATTCATCAATTTCGTAAGTATAATAGCCTTTCACATTTTATGCCTTTCATTTCAAGGAGAGAACCAACTTTGAACTAAAGAGAAATTTCCTGTCAGTTAGAATAATTAATCAGTGCAACAACTTGTCTCAGGAAGTTGTGGGTGCTCCAACTGGAGGTTTTTAAGAAGAGATTGGTCAACATTTGTTTGAAATGGTATAGGGTTTCCTGCTTGAGTAGGGAGTTGGATTAGAAGACCTCCAGATTTCCTTCCAACTTTGTTGTTCTGTTGTTATTATTCTGTTATATGTGCTATGGTAACACAGCACATAATCCCCATCCAAGAAACTGCAATTATAGAAGTTGTAATCTATTATACATAGAGGGGAGAGCTCTTTATAGCTCTACATTTCTCCATGGGAAATATGTCAGTTGCATTTGGGTTGTGTAATCTGTCTGAATTTGTTTAATATTTTTTTTCAGCTCTCCACATTGTTAACTTCTAAATTAGTTTTTAGCCATCTGTCTGCCTACTCACTAGTTCAAAATGGGGCCACCGTGGGTGTTTTGGCAAATTCAACAGTCTGTTTTGTTATTATAATTCATAAGGATGATAATGTACCTGTGGGAAATGTCCATTTGGACACAAAACATAGTTTCTATCAAGATGGCTTATGACAGCAATTGATGTTAGTAAACAGAAAGCTGTCAAACCTTATCATGGGGTAGGAGAGGAATGCTTAATGAAGCCTTGGTGTTTAAAAAAATAAATAACAGATTTTTTAATTTTTTAAAGACTTCTATCTTAACATGGTTTTTAATTGTCAGTTTGTTTCTTCTGTAAATGGAATAATAATCTGGACCAACCTGCTGGCATACTGCCAGTCAACTGCACAGATGAGTTTCACAGACAATAAAATCCTACATGTAAGACAAACTATATGTACAATACAATTTGTGTTGAAGGAATCATATAACTTGCTAGCAATAAATTGGATAAAGGGATAAGTTTTTTAAAAGGTGTATTTGAGCACAAGCTAGCCAAGACCTCAGTCAGATCTCTCTTTATAGGATAAGCAATCACGTAGGACAGAGACTAGGGCCCAGTCAAGGCCTCAGTATAGACTGGTATATTTCTATACGAAGCTTATAGTACAATCTCCTGTTCATACTGGTGGTAGCTATCGCATAGAAATCATCACAGTTTTGTAGGTTAAAATTTCACAACAGATAATAAACTAATTCAGTCCAAAACAAAACACAACAAAAAGTTAGGGTTAAGCTTGTTGAAAGTCCAGTAATATATATGCAGACAAGCATTAGGCAAGCTATTCTTAAATAAGATCCAATGACTCAAACATTCCTGCCATTTTATTTTCAACAATGTGCAATCTAGTCGATTGTGGTGAGGGAGTGACCAACTTTTCCACCTTTAATTCAATACTAATTATAAGCTCACAAGAATTCAGAAGATCTATTGTAATTCTCTTAGAGGAAGTAGTAATAGCACTAGCAATAGCACTTAGACTTATATATCGCTTTACAGTGCTTTATAGTCCTCCCTAAGCGGTTTACAGAGTCAGCCTATTGTCCTCAACAATCTGGGGACTCATTTTACCCACCTCAGAAGGATGGAAGGCTGGGTCAACCTTGAGCCTGGTGATATTCGAACTGCCAAATTACAGGCAGCGGGCAGTTAGCAGAAGTAGCCTGCAGTACTGTACTCTAACCACCGTTACATCACAGCTCAGAAGAGAAAGAGCTTTCTTTTGCATCTTCACAGCTGCATAGTCAATTTTGCATGCAGCTTCCACTGCTTTGCTTTATCTATCAGAGAAAACTGGGATATAAAATAATGAGAATGGACTATAAATAGGTACAAAAATTTCTCCGTTGAAAAATGTGGCAAAAGAATCATCTGGAGAACGCAACCTACAGACTGTCTGTGTTATCCATTCTCATTATTCTGATTAATAGACCTCTGAAGTCTCAGAAAAAAGTTCTCTTTCAATACTCTTCCCAGATCCTTTGGCCTGAATGTGAGACCTTCAAGCTAAAAAACAAGCACTCTATCAAAGATCTTTCTCCTTTGTTGATCAAAACTCTAAGACTGAAGGCTTTGTTGACCATAATGCTAACTACAATCCCATTTTATATCAGTTTAAAAGTCCAATTTCTCAAAGAATTGTCTGAAGCTTAGCCACACAGATTCGTATCCATCTTCAGTTCAAAGGAGAGAAAACAATAAGGTCTAGTATTTAACAGACAGACATTTAACAGCTATGATGGTGTATGATACAGCTCCATGGTGCGATCTTCCTAAAACTGTCAGATAATTGATGTAGCCAGGGATATGCAATTGAATGGTCTGCTTGATCTTTCCTTGTATTTCAAGTCTATAATACATTCACTATCACCACTCTCTCTCTCCCTATTGAACAATTAATCCTTGCAAATCACTCTCTAAAGAGAAAACTTTGCACAGAAGCAAAACATTTATTAACCAAGACAAGGCTAATACCACAGATAGAAAATGTCACTTTTCATCAGCTGTTTCCAAGATAATTCTAGGATTTACGGCGGGCAGTCTACTAAAAAATTAACAAGATAAGAGAAAGAGAGGGGAAATAAGAGAAGTTCCTTTCCACTGGTTTATTGGAAAATGAGAAAGGATGAGTGAAGTTGCTGTAATTTATTTCACTTATCAAAACTACTGGTCTTCCTTACAACTATGAGATGCATGCCCTCTAGATGTAACAAAGGGACAGATTAATGACTGTTCTCTTGCTCTTAACTCCAGTGAAGGAGGAAATTGGTACTATCAAACATGGGATAGTTGAGCACAAAAAAGTAAAAATGACAATTTAGTCTGAAGAGTTGTCAGTGCATTATATCCAAATGCATGAAATAGCCCACCACAGGTATTTTTAAAAGAATAACTATGCAGGACTTGAGGATAGCCAGGAGGCAGTGATGGACTCCATAGGAGGCAAGATACTGAAACTAACTCTCAAAAAGAGAGAAGACTTGTGGACAGATTGTGTTCATGGAATTGGAAAGGTGAACTGTTCCAGCTATGGGGATATTTTCTATCAGGATTCTAACTGGGAGATGTTCCTTGATTCCAGTTGGTCACAAGAGGCCTTCTTATGGCAAGGAGGACCTGGATCCAGCTTTTGGAGATGTGTCAATCACAAATCTCCCTAGAGTTGAATTGGCTAATCTGTATGACCCACATTGTAATAATGCTGATGTTGGATTGTACTGCAGTCCAGTCTATACAAGACTACGCTAGAAGATGGTTGGAAAACTGTAATAGAGAGGGCAACTGCTTGATTGCCAAGCAGAGCAGCTATTATTAAATGGGATCACTGGTCCTTAAAGTGACATACTGTCTGCCACTGGGTTTTAGGAAAATTTAAGACATCTGCATTGGTCTGTAAACTCCAAATAAGCTGGAACCCATTCTTAGTGGATAGATAGAAGTTAATGCCATTCTATCTACCCACTAAAATATCCACTGGAAAGGCCCTCCCTATACTTGTCATTCAGTCAGTTTAGCTTACAGAGAAATGCAACTATTTGGAACTGAAGCAAAAAAAAAGGTGCTTTCAGAGGATGTGGGATGTGCTTACTATACTTAAACAAACAGAGCTTTCTTCTGGGTTTATAGAACCATCAGTAGCATAAACAAAAAAAGCATTTCTGTGCTTTAAAACCTATGCTGCCTTCCATTACATAGAAGATTCATTTCTGTCCGTCAGTAGTTGGGAAGCTTTGGACCAGCTGAAAGGTTGCTAAGGCATATTTGAGCTACAAAGGCTGCTGCAATCTCCAGTCTCAGGGGTGCCTCTCCTTGCAATCCACTGCCTCATTCATCCCTCTCCTAGCCAATACCCTGGTCAGTCTCAGCTTGACCAACACTTAGCAGTCTCTCTGTGCCACCAGATCTCTTAGATGGATCACTGCTACTCAAGCTTCTTTGGTAGCCTAAACTCCATATTAACCTATATCCTCTCATATTATATTATTTGCTTGCTTATGCAGCCTGTATTTCTCTTGAGTATCCTCTAATAGCCTTATCTTGTACTGATTTTGATGCACAGGCACTTAGACCTAGATGCATGCTATATATCTCAATCATATAGCTATAATGAACAGATGTATAACTCTTCAAAAGGCAGGATGAGTTGACAGGTGCCAAGTAAAGACATCTTCTTAGAAATGTTCTTGGCTGGCATTTCCAGGTGTTAAAGTGGATCACCCTGCCTCACTCATGAAAAGCTATTTAAGCTAAGTGAATTCAGGGTGATATTGGAAAGTTCAGCATAGATTTAACTAGGAAGATGCCTGTGTCCAGCTGGCACAACAAGAGATCCATCTGCAGTCTTTTCTGGAGTTCCTGTCTGCAGAAAGCATGCAAAAGAATATACTGTCCTGTGATTTATATTACTTATGATACACATCTGGGATGTTTGTTCTATGAGTGAGTTTATTGTCTCAAATCATAAAACAGCCTACTTCTATCCAACTGGCCACAGGGTACCAGAATATCTTCTTCATTGAAATGAGCCCCCACTCATAGCCAGGGTTTAAAACACAGATTAACAACCACACATTAAAACTACATAGGAAAACAAGCAACTGGGAGGGTGTGAGTGGAGCAAGAGACGAAAGGTCATTGTTGAGTAGGGTGGTCTTATATAGTATATATGTAATTGAATAAATAAAAATTTTAAGCACAGTAAATCAGACGTCCAGGCAATTCAATTGAGTATAGGTTTATTGTATGCTAATGCTCTCTACAAGAATCTGAACTACTAACAATCAAAGCAAATTGATGGTAGATAAGAATCACCAGAATTCAAGGTGGGCTGGACTTAGATCTCTTGTGGGCATGAAGGGACTCGAGACTGATTATGTGTTTGACTCCTCCCTCAAGCTCAGCCTGGTAATCTCCTACAAATAAATAAGCAAGAAAATATTCAAGTGCTTTCTTCTACTGTTTCCACACTCAAATCACACTTCCTGCACTCATCTGCAAGGACAGGGAGTATCAAAAGCTGCCAGATGGCAAGCACAACACTACATCTAAGCCCCACACCTTTTGTATGTGTAGGATTGCAAGGGAGCATTCAGTGATGATCCTATCTATCTAAATGTCCCCTTTCGTGTCTTCAGTCAATGCATTGATTTCACTTTTCTTCTCACACTGGCACAATATATTTTTTGTGAAAATTCCTTAGTGTCTTTGGAAGTGTCCAGAAATCCAGAATCTCATCCAAGAAAATCCAACCAAGAGTGCAATAGAGCGGAAGATGCTTGCATCTGTGGCTAGTTCTCAGTAAGCCTGTCACCCTACGCCCAAATAAAACCTTACACTGTTGCATACATGCATGTGCAGATCTGAACAACACTGATGGATAAGCACAAATATTAGTCTCAGTATCAAGGGAAACCTCCTCAGAAAGAGAACTCCAGAATTACAGTGCCATAATTAAGATTAATTAATGTGTAATTAAGAAAATCCTGTTTTAAAAGATTGAGATGCTATTCAGAGACTATTGGTGATTGGGAATTCTAGTTCAAAGCCCCAGCAGTTTAGAAAACACTTACTTCAGCAAAGCTAATTTAGAGAGAAAGGCCTAACCCAAGCACAGTCATATGTAGCACTTGAAAATATTGAATACTTTTGTCATCCAATTTTCATTGCCATATGATAAAGGGTGAACATTATTAAATATATGGGAAATCTTCATATTAAAACAGTATTTAATTGACTGAGCTGGATTTTAATTTAATTTGAAATTAAAGTCAGTTCAAATCAAATGTAACATGACATTTAAAAAAAAAAAAAGATTTCTATCCTTCCTCTATTTTGGCAGGATACATAATCCTTCTGCCTTATATATTGATATACTATACAAAACTTCATGGACATTTTTTCATTTAATTTGGAAGCTGATGTGGAAACTGAACTGAAACTACTTGCAATAAAAAAATTTTTACAAAAGCTATTTGCTTCCTCCTAGATAAGTTAGTAACAGATGTTATGGCCTATAGCCATAAGGCTGAAACTCTACAGAACCATTTATTGTCTGTAACAGCTTCTCTCAGAACAGAAAAAAAATGCATTTTCCGAAGAGGTAGCAAAACTGCCTCCATCACTCTGAAAACTCTAAATCTGTTTTCCCTCACTTAAGCAACTTTGAGTCATGCCAGACCAGCAAGGAGCAACACGACTGATAGGTGGGAAGTCAATCCATTACATTGCCTGCTTTTTTTCTAATAAAAGTAATCCCAGCTTGTCACAGAATATTAAATGTATTTTTTTCAGACAACCCAAATTCCATCTCCTATTTGCAAAGATTATGACAAGGATGATCTCCCATAGGGCTATGATGCACATTTTTCATTAGCTGCTTGGTAGCAAAGTTATTTTTCATTTCTGGAACGTCTGATGTGGGTAAGACTAGTTGGTTCCACAGCAATTTCCAGGACTTTGGGTGTGAGGGGCAGTGTCTTTATATCACTCTTTCTATCTACTGTTACCTCTGATGCTTCAGGCCTTCAGCAGGAATCAAATCCAAGACTCCAAAGAAAGAGGACATAGGACAAAGCCCAACCTCATTCAGCAACAAATGAAATTAGTGTAAAGTGTACTGCTGATCACGAAAGGCTTTGGTTCCTGAAATGAAAAGTAGTGACTAGTGAAAGTATCTTTAAAGGTGAAATTTCCAGCACTTATCCACTTATCGTTTATGGATACTTGATAACGGAATATCAATGGATGCAAGTTGTTGTTTTTAAATTAGGTTTATGTTTCTTTCTTGCAGGTGAAACTAATTCAACTAAATATTTTTATCTGAATTTATTAGACATCTTAAAGGATGGACTTGAAATTTTCTTTGCTGACAATGTAACACATTTGAGGGTAAATATGATTTGGTGTTGTCTATTATTTGTTGTTTTTTGGAACAATAGTATTGCATACATTACTATACAGGCATATACAAGTATACAGGTAAAGGCATTCATGTTAAAGATGTGAATATTATCTTGAATTATATTCCCAAATTGTAGAATTTGATTACTGTATTGAAACTTCATGAATAGTTAAAAGAATTATACCGAGAGATCCAAAAAATACTAAAGCCCTCGACTTACTACTACAACATTTCTAAGCAAAATGCTAAGCAAAACATTTGTTAAGTAAATTTTGCCCCATTTTATGACCTTCCTTCCCACAGTTAAGTGAATCACTGCAGTTGTTAAATTAGTAACATGTTAAAGGAATTTGGCTTCCCCATTGACTTTGCTTGTCAGAAGGTCGCAAAAGGTGATCACATGACCCTGGAACACTGCAACCATCATAACCATGGGTCAATTGCCAAGCATCTGAATTTTGATCACATGACTATGGGGATTCTGCAAAGGTCGTAAGTGTGAAAAATGATCAACTGTCACTTTTTTGAGTGCTGTTGTAACTTTGAACAGTCACTAAATAAATTGTTCAGAGTCAAGGATTACCTATACTACTTTCATAATACCTTACAAAAACTTGATATTTAACTGCTTTGCATACTTTTTAAAAAATAGTATATAAATGAATTAGATTTTCTGTTGGATGGCTGCATTTTATCTTCTATAAAATTTCTTTTTAGTACTTTTTGTTGTAAATTGTTTTGCAATCTGTGCAATGTGGCAATAAAATATTTCAAAAAGTAGGCAGATGACTATCCCAAACTCAGTTCAGTTTTGTAGCTGGATTCCCAATCTTAACTCTTTCAGGTTTGGTCTCAAAAGCAGAAAGAAGGGTGACAGCATGCAAAATCTCAGCTCAAAATTAGCAATAGATGCTGCATTTCTGTTTTCTCATGCAAAATAGCATTTGTATTGTAATGGAGCTTATTTCACAGCTATATGCTCTGATTGCTTGAGAATCAAGATGTCCATTTTATTCTGTGTCAGTGATGACAGGAAGTGATATTTTCAAAGCCTAATGAGCAAAGGTTCTCCATGGAGAAACTCAAAGAACAGAATTTGTCAACAGCTTTCTTAAGCCAAACTGATTTAAAGTGTTCCCCAAGGAGCAAGGGATCAAACATATAGGGAAAAATATTAATGTTAACCAAAAACAGATGTGCAAGAAACAAAACTATATAAATGGGCCTGATGTAAATCCCTTTCTAACAATTTGTGACACGCAATTTCTACTTTTCAAATTTGTACTTTAGACACCGCATATTTCACAATGTAAATATTGATACAAGAAATAGAATGAAAATAATAAAAGTTCTGCAACAGAAACTGTAAACACAAAATAGTGGTACAGGGAAATCACTAACCATGTTCTCTCTGCAGAGAAACAATGCAGTATGCTACAATTACCATATAGATTGACTTTTGTGTGGCAGATCACTCCTTTTAGCACTCCTTGCTAAACGTTTTATTACATTCTTGTCATGAATTAGCACTATTTTCCATTCATTAATAGCGTTTTAGACTGTGGAAGGCTAGTTCATTGAAACTCTACTTGTCCTCTGCATGGAATAAAGACAGAGGATAAGGAACCAATGTAGAATTTTTCATCTCAACAATATCTAATTAGCATACCATATATGGAGCTGCAAATATTTGGATGAGCACTAGATGGTAGCAGAGAGACATGTAAATTGAAAGCTTCGCCATCACTTATCGAACATCCAGAGTTTTGCCCCAAAGGTACAGTATGCCTATATTCTAACAGAAGTTAGCCTTTGCAGTAGCAATATGGAATTTTCCCAAAATAGTGATAAACTACTTTTATTCTAAACCTTAGGTGTCAAACTCAAGACCCAGTGGCCAGATCCGGCCCATGGTGTGCATAGATCTAGCCTACAGGGCCAGCCTGGAAACAGCAAAGGATCAGTCTGCGGTGCCTCTGCTAGCAAAAATGAAGCTCGGGAGGCTATGTGCAGCCCCCTGTGCCCTGTTTTCAGCTACGGCAGCCTCCTGCAGCCCTCTGCCAGTGAAAATGGACTTTGGGGGAGCCACATGTGCCCTCTGGGCTCCATTTTCACTGGCAGAGGGCTGCAAGAGGCCGTCCAGGCTGAAAATGTGGTGGGGGGGGCCGCATGCACCACCCTGGGCTCCGTTTTCGCTGGCAAAATAAACTAAAAACAAAACAAAAGGAGACATGTTTCCCCTGTTGCATTTGATCATGCAAGAAGGGACAGGAAAGGAGAAAAGGAAAGAGGAAAGAAAAAGAAAAAGGAAAGATGGGAAGAGAGCAAGGAAGGAAAAATAAGGGAAGAGGGGAAGGAAGAAGAAAGGAGAATGAAGAAGAAAAGGAAGGAAGGAAGGAAGGAAGGAAGGAAGGAAGGAAGGAAGGAAGGAAGGAAGGAAGGAAGGAA
>JANHFL010001840.1:68536-81492 GCA_032468155.1 Oxyrhabdium leporinum
GGCCCGGGGGGGGGGGGGGGGGGGGGGGGTTTGGCTTGGGTGGGTGGAAAATTAGGGCACCCCTCAAGAAAAGGACCTAGATGTTTTTTCAGCGGGCAAAAGAAAATAAAACCCAGTCTTATTTTCTGAGAAATACAGTAGGTAATTATATAGTTTTATCAATTTTTTTATCTGTCTCTAATAATATCTTATCAAGTGTTGTTAATTCTTTATAAAAACCCCATGTTTTTGCATTTTTCTCATACCTCGATTGTATTTGCAAGTGTGGCCACCATGCTAAATCCACCCCTTGGTTTTGTAATTCCTGTCTGGTTTTAAATTCCCCTTTCTCATTTAAGATATCTTTGTAGGATACATTTTTACCAAGTTGACAACATTTGGATGTATCAGTGCTTCCATTGTGGAAAGCCAGACTGGTATTTTCCTATAGTTTTGTAATTTGATTTTTTCCCATACTAAAAGTAGAGCATTTCTCACATAGTGTTTTTGAAACTATCTATGTATTGTACTTCAATCATCAAGCAATGATGTTCAATCAGGGTAAGTTATGGGTCAAATATAACTTGCACTTATTTCTTAAGATATCACACTCCTTCTTTCAAAGTCTCTTTCTCCGTGACCCTTTTTTGCCGAGCCAAACACTTGTCCTTGTGTAGATGCTGATTGTCTCCATTCCTGTTGTTTACAACCACTTGCCTTGCATGTTGATGTCTGTATAATTCTACCCTTGTAGCTGAAACCTGAAAGATGTATTGCTTTCTCTTTCATGACTTATTCCATTTACTTCCTGAATTATTGCCTGCTGTCCCGAACACAGCAGGAAAACATAATAATGACAGGTCTGTTGCTGGGTAGCTGCCTGACCTTATCACATCTTGTTTTTAAAATTAGGAAGGAACTTTTCCATCCTGCTGTTTCTGCACTTGGCTACCCTGCTGCTTTTTGCTTCTAAGAATGACCCTCAAAGGCTGCTGTCTTTGGATTCAACAGCTGTTACCGCAGCCATGCCAGATTTTGGACAGAAGGCATTCAAGAGTTGGAACTCAAAAGCTACTCTTGTTGAGCTGCTGATATAATGGACCAGCAGGTGGCAGTACTGATATCGCAACCCAAATAACACTCGCTAGAAGAGTTGACATTTTCCAAGCTGGACACATAAAATAAAACCATTTACACAAGCCCGGGTTTCTTTGGAGATAATGCCAACTTGGAGAATGGTACTAAAAATGTGCATTAGAACAAGTAAAGGATATAGTACAAATAGCTTTTGCCATCAGCTATTGAAACCAATACAGATAATCCTTTACTTACAACTGTTTGTTCAGCTATGATGCTGTTGAAAACAGTAATTTACAACTTGCACTTACAACAGTTGAGACTGTGGTCTGTGGTCAAAATTTCAGGTCCTTAGCAACGTGTATGGATTTATGATGGTTGTCACATCCCAGGATCATGGGGTCATCATTTGCAAACTTCCCAGCAGCTTCCAACAAGCAGTCAGTTGGGGAAGCTGGATTCGCTTAATGACCTGACTGTGCTGATTCACTTAACAATCATGGCAAAAAAGGTTCATAAAATTGGATGCAATTCACTTAACAATCATCCTGCTTAACAATGGAAGTTTTGAGTCCCAATTATGGTTGTTAGTGAAGGACTACTTATAATTGGCTTACAAGCAATTCATGCACTTCCCAGGGCCAGCTGTTTTCTTTCTAAGTTCTTATTTACAATTTAACTGGCTATGAATGGACATATGTTGATTACCAACACAAGTGATCCACAATGCAACTGCATTAACTGATATTGCAGAATTTTTGTTTTGTTCAACAGATGTCTGTCCCTATTCCAGATGAGATGGACCTCCATCCGCCTAATTCCTTAGTTTCATACACACTCACACTTACCCTGCATTCACTCACTGTATACTGATTGCAGACTGCTGAATATATGAGCAGCCCAAATTGAAAATGAATGCTTTTGAAGAAAAATGAGCATTTTGTCCATGATGGCCCATTTAGGCCCACGAGGACCCAAATTGTTGGGGGCAATATGCTGACTCTGTAAACAGCTTAGAGAGGGCTGTAAAGCACTTTAAAATGGTATATAAGTCTAAGTGCTATTGCTATTTATATGTGAATTGCTTTGGATACTTCAGTTTGAGTAATGTGTTCATATAAACATTAATGGTATAATCCTAAGCATGTTCCTGTATTATTTAATGAGCTTAGCGTGACCTTTTTATCTGCATGTGTAAATAGGTTTTCACTTTTAGCATCAACAAGTGAGTTCTAAAAATTTTCATGGATAGCAACAGAAAGAGGACTAAGATTTACATATCACTTCACAGTGCTTTACAGCCCTCTCGAAGCAGTTTAGAATTAGCATATTGCCCCCAACAATCTGGGTCCTCATTTTACTGACCTCGGAAGGATGGAAGGCTGAGTCAACCTTGAGCCAGTCAGAATTGAACTCTTGGCAGTCGGCAGAATATCTTTTGACACTCAGAAATATGGTAAAATTATAATACACAAGAACTTGCTTTCTAAGTGATAAAATTATGTCATGTAAAGCTCTCCCTACAATAAATTTATGGTCTCTGTCACCAGCACAATAAATGATGGTTACTATTGCATAAGTGGAAGGTAGGCTAACCTCTCACAACTCCTCCTAGGAAAGAGAGATTGGTACCAAGTGTTGTTGAAAGAAATTGAAATTGCCAAATGCAACTGAAAGCACAGCTCAGTAGATGTGGGTTTGTTCAGTGCCCGAATGAGAAATTAATACACTATCCAAAATATGTAGATATTGTGTTCCACAAGAAGCAATGTTAATAAAATAGTGAATGATCCAACAATTTATAAAAGGAACATACAACTGTGCTATAAAAACCATTTATTATAAACAGTTTTCAAAGTATCAGCATCTTTCACCAAGGAACAGATGAAACATACAATAATTACAACCTAACCATGTTCAGGGACAAGATAAAAGGAATCTTACTCAAGCTTACATCATCTCCCAAGAATTAACAACAACATCATCCAAATCAATAGGCTAATAAGAGCACTTATACAAAAAAACAGAATTAATCTGGTTCATGTACTGCTTATGTCATTTTTCAACTCTATTTTTCAAATACGCATTTTTCCAAATGAACCATGTAAGAAAGCTACATTTCAAAAATAGTGTGTGTACACACACACACACTATATACTGCTTGTTTTGGAACAACTCTTTGGCTTTGATCAAGTGTGATTTTCTATATACCAAGAGGCAGTGTGAAAAAGCTATCATTCAAGTGTGTTGAACATGATGCAACAGGCACCACTGCCATGTATCTTAGCACCACAGCATTAATATAGGATTGTGAGGTGGCCATGCCTTATTTTAAAACCATGACGGAGTATTTGCTGAAGGTAAATACATTAAGGAGTATTTGCTGAAGGCAAATTGCAGTGAATTGAATTGCAGTGCAAACAAGTATTATGATTTTACTCTTTTGTAAAGTGAATTGTTTGGACATGTTACATTAGATTCTCCCACATAATTATGGCCACGTATAGCAAATCATCATCCATCTGTACCCAATAGCTACCGCAGATCTGTTGACATGATCACATACCTCTTTTTATAATAGCAATACCCATGTGTCACAGCATAAATGTTCTATCGCCCAATACTCTCCCAAATGATCGTTCTGCATATTTAAAAGTTCTATGCAAGACATCTGGGTAATAGATTTCCAGGTAGTAGCATGAACAACCATCATTTACTCAAGCCCTTCTCTGAGCCATTCTTGAAGAAAACTTTAATCAGTTCAAAAGAACAGCCAGGTTTCAAAGAAACAAGCAATGCCAAGAAAACAATCTGCTTTTACAATGAGGTTACACCTGTAATTAAAGTGAGCCTACTTTATTGCAATAAGCAAACAATTATTTAACACATAAGCAATTGCTGTCTTTCATTTCAAAGATAATTGAAATATACTTGAGAAGCGGATATTAGTACAGGCTGGCCATGATTTTTCAATGCAATTTTTGGTTGCCTATCATTACCTTGTGGTTTGATTTCCAGTTACTTACAATCATTTTACTAAATGTAAAAACTTGAAGGCAATATTCTTTACTATTTAGTTCATATGATTTCAGTTTATTATATTTTATTATATTATGATATAATTTGATATGGCCATTTGATAAAATAAACTGAACATTTCAATATATTGATATCTATCTTGATTTGGGGAGCTAAGAAGATTTGTGGATCTTGCCAACTATCAATAAATAATCTCTATAATGCTATTAAAGAAATACAGCTCTCCATCAAGGAAATCAGCTCTGATCTGCAAAAAAATACACACACACAGAATGTATAAAACAAATGATGAGTTTAAAGCAAGACTTTCAAAATGTCCTCAGCTGTTATGTGAAAGATGCAATAAGATTTTCCTCTCTTATCTTTACTAACCAATCACAAGAACAGCTTTAATTTGTTATACCAACATATTACCTGGAAAGCAACCCAAGGAGACATTTAAGATTTGATGTGATTGTAACTGACATTTATGAATGACTGGTGCAATGCGCCCAGAACATTTCCTGCCAAAGTCAGTCAATTTAGTAAGTCCCACAACAGCAAGTGAACCTTCAAGCTGCTTCAAGCAGGACTTAGTCAAGTGTGCAAGAATGAGCTTGCCATGATACAAAAACACCTGCCATTCTTCTCAATGTTACAAATGTTAAGGTTAAAGGGATATTTTTATTTTGTGGCTTGACAGTCAGATGTAAGGCTTAAAGCACACCGGTAATGACAAAAATCTACAAGCACCTGCATCTATTTTTTGCAGACAAGGTAAACCTAGAAAAAATGGGATTTCTTTCACAGTCTGGATATGCTGACGGTGAAAAAGGAGAGTGAACAAGCAGAGGGCCAAAAAGGAACAGTGGGTACCTAGGGGATGCAAAGCTCCAAAGTAGAGGAGAACTATGGAGGGAACATCTTCCAGGGATTGAGAACTGCGAGAGAAGCAGCTGGGAGGACAGGCTGTCTGAAAAGGAATCAAATCAGAGTTAGAAAAGAAAAGCATGTAACAGATCTGGATTAAGATTGAGACTTGGATTAAGTGTCACTCCAGAGAGGAAAAGATGGTTCAGGTGTCAGTGAGAGAAAGGAATCTAAGTGAGAAGAAAAATGTCAGAATATTCTTTTTTCCTTCCTTTGGGTAGTAGAAGAAAACACTTCTCTTGGAAGAGAAAGCAAGCCCAGCCAAGGAACTCATTAGCATTGAAAAGCATGCAATTTGATAAGCAACTGTGGAAGATGAGAGGATGCAAAAAGAAAAAAGAAAGAAAGAAATTTAAGAAACTTTTTAACAAATTAGATAATTGTCTGAAGGACATGAATACTTTCTTAAATTAAAAATATGCCATGATTACTTCCATTCATATAAATTAGGAATAGGATGTTGAATAAGCACACAACCTGTATCAATTATTAATCTTTTGTAAATAGCAATAACTTTCACTTTGATTCATGTCAGTTTCACATGTGTCTGGATTGGTTCCTAACCTCATTAATTTTCTAATATTAATGTTTGGAAAACCAGATCCTACCTAGTCTATATAAATGACTAATAAATGTGCACATACATTCATTTCACTTCTTTCTGTTAATTTGTTATAAGAGAAATTGAACAAATAAATGTATCAAGAATTTCAGTGCGACATTTTATGACTTTCTGAATCATTTTTCTGAGGGATTTTTTTTGGTTTATAAAAGAAGCTTAACAAAAAAGAGTAGAATTATTATCATATTGCAAAAGATGCCTGTAAAATAATATTGGATGTTCAGAATGCTCATAAATTGCCCACTAGACAATCAAATGCAAATTGTCATAACAGAGTGCTTGTATAGCTTTAACCCAATAATATATAAGTTGGGGAAATAATTATGACATCCTCAAACTTTTCCAACAAGCAGCTAACTGCGCAAAGAAATATTTCTTGACAATTTTCTCATTACCTAGCTGTTTTCAGAAAATACATTCTTTGTCACTCCATCAAGGTTTCATGAAGTTAAGACTTGCAGAATTTTTGCATAGAGGAACTGTAGCTAACTGTAAACATGAATTTAGCCTCCAAGAGGATATCATCTGGGTTAATATTCTTTGAGAGTCTCTCATGTATCCCTTTCTTTTATGCTATTCCAAAGTTTTCCTTCATCTTTTCATATACCACGTAACTGATGCTGACAGCAGGAAGGACCTTCATGAAGTTTGGGGCTATGCCTCTGTATAGTCCAAGAAGTCCTTCTTTGGCAATAATTTTTTGGAATAGGCCGACCATGTTTAGCTGAGGGCCACTTTCTACCATTGCTACAGAAAATTAAAAAGGAAAAAAAAAAGACATATTATTCAGCTGTCCTAATAAATAGAAGAAACCTGACATACATACTTAGTTGTGTTCCACTTTCAGGAAGTACATTTTTTCTTTCTATAACATGTCTATAAAACAGTAATATTTTGCTTGTATACCCACAAACATATTTCTCCTGTATTTGAGCTTGTGTTCTCTGTTCAACCCTACAGTCTACATGCAGGATCTTCCGTGTACTTCATTTATAATCCCCAAGTTCCTGTAGAATGGCTGAGACTAGAATATTCAGACCCTTTTCTTTTGCGTGAGGGAATGTGGTGAAATGGATACCTTAAGCTTCTATAACATTTAAAATGTTGTCCCTTTGTCTCACCCAAAATAGGAAAGTATAGCTTCAAAAATGTCTTATCTCCTGTAATAGCCACATATTATTTGTTCCCCCAACAAGATACAAAGCAAAAGTTGGTCCTATGAGTTAAAAAAGGGTGGAACAAAGTCTTGTCCCAGAACAGGCTTCTATCCTGAACAGGCTTCTACAAGTCAGTGTTTCATCATTATTGATACAATTTGGCAAAGATCTAATTTTGACAGAAGTAGAAAACCTGTGTCTCTTCAACTCCATCGCCTGAGATGAACTCTCCCATTATCACAGATGCGTCACGCACTGGCCACGCCGACACCCAGTTTAGTGAAGGGGGGGGAAGTCGTGATACGTCACATGACACCGCAACATGGGTTTGACATCTCTGCATTATCAGATCTGTCTCCATATAAATAAAGTGTTTCTTGAAATAAATCTATGTATTAGAGAGCATTATGAGTAATGTCTATGGAGATTCTCAGTCTCCAGGTTATGGTTGTCCCAAAGGTACTTTTTCAAAAGGCAACTAGACTTTTTTTTGTTTTCCTTGAAGACGTTTCACTTCTTCTTTTTTTTCCAAATAAATTTTTATTTTATTTTTTTATACAAAATCTTCCATTACACGGTGTGACGTCTGGGTACAACAATTTAGCTCTGGGTACAACAATTTAGTTTCACTTCTGAGAACTAAAGAAGCTTATTGGATGAGAAGCGAAACGTCTTCAAGCAAAATGAAGGAAGTTTCGTTGCCTTTTGAAAAAGCACCCTTGGGATTCTCCCAAAATGTTATTTTTCTACAAACAAAGGTTACCTGTTCTCAGGGGTAAATCTACCACTGTTAATCCCAAGCGGTTCACTTCATATAGAGGTTTGCAACCTCATTTTACTGATGGGGATCAGGATATTGGACGGACTTTTTAAAAGAGTATTTTTTTTAAAGGTGATTACTGATGGCTGAAGGCTAGATACATAAATTCCAGAAGAAAAAGGAAAAGTTATCCATACTCTTAATGACCAATGGCATCCTTAAATATTCATCCGTCAAGTTATCTCTTCTACATAGGCAGAGTAACATAACCTCAACACTCACCTTGAGCTTGCATTCGAGTTCGGATAAGGGCAAGTGGGTAACTGGCTAACTGGCCACAAGTACTGGATAAAGTACCACATCCAAGCAATACTAATATACCAGGATTGGCAGAATCTGTGGCATATTTTTCTAACCACGTCTTCTTCAATGCCTGTCAGGAACGTATTGATTTGGTTAGTTCACATATAATTTTAAACTATTAAACGATGCGGCTACGTTTTTATGACCTTGTGAAAATGGGATAAGAGTTGGAGCCTTTGAAAACACGTTGAACAAGCTAAAATACTGATCACAGACTTCGAAAGCGATTTCTTCCTCTTTTTTTCCATTTGAGACAAATGCTTGTTTTCCCTTCATCTCCCAAGTACCCTTATAAACTTGGACACTGAGTGACATTCATCAGCTGGTTCACATATGTATTATGCTAACCACTTCATCTATATTATATTGCAGCTCAAGGGCTGCCTAAGGAGGTTACGTTGGAAATGAAATAGCAACTTCCAGCTGACAAATGTCTTTGTGATAGTTCATTATACTAATTCTCCATCTTTTTTCCCCACAAACATAATTGGTATGAAAAGTGCCAGCTTGTAATTTTGAACTGGCATAAGAATCTCATCCTCAGTTTTCAATTATCTGCCCAACAAGTCTTAGAAAAATCACTGTGATGACTTGAAAAAAGACTGAAATTAGAGAAGTGTTTCAGACTCTTCAATACTGCAGAACCTGTGACTATTTCTCTAAAAATAACAGAAAATAACACAGAAAAAAATATCCAGTAATACATTTTATTTATCCTTAAACTGAATACATTATCTTTGCATACATTTTAATACATTTAAAATCATAATGGCACCTGAATGGAATTTATGAGTTTGCATATATGGGTAGTTCTCGACTTATGACCTCAACTGAGCCCAACATTTCTGTTGCTAAGTGAGATGCTTATTAAATGAGTTTTGCCCCATTTTTTGCCACAATTGTTAAGTGAATCACTGCAGTTCTTAAGTAACACGTGGCTTCTCCATTGACTTTGCTTGTCGGGAGGTCGCAAAAGATTATCCTGGGAGACTGCAACCGTCGTAAATATGAGTCAGTTGTCAAGCATCTGAATTTTGATCACATGATCATTGGGATGCTGTAACAGCTGTAAATGTGAAAAGTGGTCATCATCCCCTTTTACTATGATGTTGTAATTTTGAATGGTCACTAAATGAACTGTTGTAAGTCTAGGACTACCTGTATGGTATATTCCATCAATGTCTGGGATAAGGCTTATTAAAAGAAATCTCTACATCAGCTTAATATTCTGCCTTCTTGTCCCAAAAGTGCTTTTTCAAAAGGCAATTGGACTTTGTTTTTCCTTGAAGACATTTCACTTCTCATCCTGGAAGCTTCTTGACTTCTTGACTTCTGAACTGAAGAAGCTTCTTGGATGAGAAGCGAAATGTCGTCAAGGAAAAACAAAGTCCAGTTGCCTTTTGAAAAAACATCTTTGGGAGAACCCTGCCCTGGATGACTCAGAATCTCCATAGACATTCTGTATTTGACCTTGTATTGTTTACTCACAACCAATTGCTCATGCAATACCGAAAACAACTGACTGACAATACGGCCACCATATCGTAATGTAGTTTTATATGGATAATTTGGGTCTGGGCTGGAGTGCAGAAACATTTAATTCTACGAGTAGAGTTCTGATCTTCTTCTCCCCATTATCACAGACTCTCTGGTTAGAGTGACATGTCTGTTGGAATTATAACTAGAGGACACCACCTCCAGATGGCTTGAAGCAGGAGAACTGGGGAAGCTCAGGATTTCAGCTTCCACTGCCAGCCACCAGCTGAAAACATGACTGAACAACAACAGGGCCAGGAGATCTTTGTTGAGGAACCAAAAAGCCCATGATAGTACCCTGAGATGGGCATGACTAGTAACTGGTATTGTCAAAAGGCCTGGCTATCAGTTTGGCCACAAGGCTGTCTGGGGAACTGAATGGAAGACTGAATTATTTTATAAAATCTCACAACTTGTCTGCACGTTGTTCATAGAATATAATGATGCTCAGTGAAACATACTTAGAGAAACTACATTGTTCAGCTATTTTGATACTGCAGGTTCCAGAACCTGCCCATTGTAAACATTCTCTACTTTCAAATTTGGAGTCTGCCAAGTTGAGGAACGCTAAGGGGGGGGCGGGCCATACTCCAGAACTGACAACATGATGGGGAGATGACAATCTTAGGAGAGAACAGAAAGTAATTTGAAAAAGTTCACTTCCAATGATTTACATTCATATTACTTACATATTTATATTTCCCAAAGTGTTCTGAAGTGTTCAGGTACTTTAAATCAATATATTACAAAAACCTGCAAATAGGAATGGAAGGGGTTTTAAGTGTGCCTCTTGACTAGCACTTCACTACAAGAACACTATCATAATTCCTATCAGCACACTCATCTGTCTTCCTCTTTCATAAACAAGTTTAAATCCTTCCAACCCCTTCATGGCTGGGCCTAATTAAATGTCAGAAAGCTGTTGTGTTTCTATTTGCCCCAAAATGAAAGTGGGCTTTGCGTAATCATGACCACCACTGAGTCTTCCTTCAAATTCTGATCTCTGAATAAAAGCCTTGGATATAATCTATGCAAATACCAAGCGTTGGCTGGTGTAAAAATGAAGCTTGTTAAGAAATTGATATGCGTTACAAAGTTAAAGCACATGATAATTATCATTTGTAAAAACTGTTCGTACAGAATGGAAACGAATTGGGTTTAAGTAGGGCATTACAGAACCAGAAACATCACCTCAGCTAATTGCAAGGAACACAATAAATGGCTGACAGGTAGCATGTGCTGCATAGTAGAGGTGGAAAATTATTTCAGCATGAAACATGCTTAACTACATGAAGATTAATAATCTGCAGCCATTAGCAAAAACTACAGTGTAAACTATAGCAGCTGTGAAGCTAGGTAAAAACCATGAAATTCAGAAAGACGGCTGTATTAACTATTCAAGTGTAATAATAAACTGTTATTCTGAGTTACATTAAACATTCAACAGCTTTCTGAACTTCTAAGCTTTTCCATTCACACAAATATTTTTCTCTTATGGCCTAAATTTAGAAGGATTTATTTTAATTATAGTTATTGTGCTTTGTTCTTTTATATCAAACAAGCATTTTTTAAAAAATAATACCATGTATTAGCAATAGCAATAGCACTTAGACATACAGTACATACCACTTCACAGTGCTTTACAGCCCTCTCTAAGTGGCTTACAGAGTCAGCATATTGCCCCCAACAATCTGGGTCCTCATTTTACTGACTTCAAAAGGATGGAAGGCTAAGTCAACCTTGAGCTGGTCAGGATCGAACTCCTGGCAGTCGACAGATTACTTTCCAAGGTCAATGCAGCTTTAGCCTTTTGGGAAATGGGAAGGGGGAGTGTCAGGTTCTCCCTCTCCTCCTTACTCAAGAAAGCAGAACTCTTGAAGCGAAGTGTTTCAAAAGGATACTTTTATTGAGCAGAAGTGATAGCAGCACAAAGTGAAAGCAGCTTCTAAAGCCCCTTAGACAATACAGTGAGATCTAAGGCACTTGAAACCCCTCCCTATAATCTGATGTGTATTCAGCCAATCCACAGATGCAAGGATGTTATTGAAATGGTCATCCTGAGGAAGAGATAAGTGTGCTTTCTCAGGAAAATGAAAGAAAGTGGTAAGCAAAAGTGTAGGAAAGTGAAAGTATTTTACATGATCCCGCCTCCCTCCATCAGTTGAATGGCAGTATCACTTGGGGGATCTGACATACTGCCCCCTCAAAATGGGGAGAGATCCATCTAGAAAATGAGAAAAAGGCATATTATAGCATATTAACATGGCTTTTGAGGGTACATTGCATGAAATTTCTTTACCAATGTAGGAGCTTGAACATGTTTTTCCTCAACCCACTCGTTCTGAGATGAGGGTAAATGTTTCCAACCTACCAAGTATTGTGTATTACCTCTATGAATTCTTGAATCTAATATTTCCTTGATTTCAAAATGTTGTTCCCCTTCAACCATAATAAGGGTAGGTGGTGCAGGTGTTTCTGGTCTTCTTAAAGATGTTATTTCTCTTTTCAATAAATTAATATGGAATAAATGGTGAACCTGTCTAAGTGTCTTAGGTAAGTCTAGTTCTACTGTTACTGGATTAATCACCCTAGTGATGGGGAAGGGTCCAATGAATTTTGGACTGCGTTTCTTTGATGGTTGTAGTGATCGCAAGAACTTAGTAGATAGATAAACGTTTTCCCCACTTGGAATGGTTTTGGTTCCATTCTCTTCTTGTCTGCTTGCAGTTTGAATGCCTCTCTGGCTTCCTTTAAAGCCAGTGTGACAACAGGCCACAGGTTTTATAAGTTATCTATCCATTCTTTCAATGAAAGGATGGTAGGTTGCTCACTGCATAGTTCAGGCAAGGGAGTTGCCTGGCCAGTTGCCATCCTAAAAGGAGTGAATCCTGTGCTAGAATGAACAGAATTGTTATATGCTACTTCCGCAAATGTCAATAGGTCAGTCCAATTATCCTGCTGATAATTGATAAAGCATCTTAGATATTGCTCTAGACCCCATTAATGCGTTATGTTGCCCCATTCATCATGGGGTGATAAGTAAGCTTAGAAACACCTTCCAAAATTTTGAAGTGAATTGGACATCCCTTTCAGAAATGATATGTTGTGGTGCTCCATGTAATCGATAAATATGCACTAAGAATATTTTTGCCAAAACCTTAGCAGAAGGAATTTTCTGGCATGGAATAAAATGAGCTTGTCTAGAGAATAAATCAGTTACAACCCATATGACAGGATTTCCCGTGCTTTCAGGCAGTTCGACAATAAAATCCATGGGATCTTTCTCCAGGGTGCTGAAGGCTCAGCTAGCGTCTGTAACAGTTCCAGAGTTTTCCTTGTCTTCTTTTTGCTGCAGCACAGATAGGGCAACTAGTCAAGTAGCTTTCAATGTCTTTCTTTAAAGATAACCACCAAAATTCTCTTTTTATAAGGTGCAATGTCTTTACAAATCCAAAATGACCAGCCAACTTTGAGTCATGACATCTTTGCATAAGTCCCAATCTTTGAGTGGCTG
>JANHFL010001840.1:91824-102291 GCA_032468155.1 Oxyrhabdium leporinum
ATTAGAAAACAACAATATAAGAAATAGAATGGTATTTTTGACTGTTTCTGTTAAATGTTTGTACCCAGTTTGATACAACGTGTAACGGAAGAATTGTTTGGAAAATAAAAAAACTTATTGGGAAAAAAAAAAGATTTATGATCGGTATTTAACTGTAGAGATTGTATCCAGATGGTATATTGTTACTGTGAATATAGAAATCCTATATATAGCCAAGAAAAATGTACAATAAAAAGTAATATTAAAAAAAAGAAGAAGACCTTGATAGAAATATGTAAGCTCTGTTACTAAAGCAAAGAGGGATGAAATATATCTTTTGAACAGAAAATATGCAGAAGCAGTTCAGAAAGACACCTCCCTACTTCATAGGAGTATAAGAAAAAAGAAGAAGGTACATCACAATCAGACTTGCAAGTTTCTGCTATTATGGTAATTCTCAGTAAAAGTAGTTTTAGGTTTCCTATCGAATTGATTTCTTTTTCTCTCTGGTGAGGCTGACACTGCCTCTACTCAGATTTCCCTTTTATTTATGTTTCACCATTGATCTTGGCTCAAGGGGAGGGCAACCGTTTGATGACTGGGCAGCTGAGGGTCACAATATGGGATCATGTAAGGTATAGATGAATAGGACTTAGATGTTCTCAAGGTATTTAAAGAGCTTCTTAGTTTTTTCCATCATGATATAACTTATCTTAATAATCTTATCTTAAAGTTGCAAGAAACTATGCCATCATTTTTTAACATTCATGATTAGAGGAGGGTTGCCCACTCCTAATAAACAACAAATGGGCTTCACTATTCATGAATGCTCCTGCTATTTCTTTGGGGAGGCTTGCAGAGTTGCTCTCATTTCAACACCAGTAAGAGATGCTTTTATTTCTACAAACATGGGTTTTTTTTCATGATTTTGAAACTTGCTTTTCATCTATTACTCAATCTTCCACAACCTTATGCTCCCCAAATTAGGGTGACTAACACTCCTAAAATACTCAACCATTTGCCATGTTGGCTGAGAATTGAGACTGGTCTAAATGCATTCGGAGAGAAATAAGATGCATTTTAAGTGTTTTGCTTTAATATCCATCAGTCCAGAAATTAATTTGAATGATGACATATATTTCCATAAAATAAATTAAATAGCCTCACGCTTTTCCGATTATCATTCACATACTTAAAGAGTTACACTCTCCTTGTATATATGTCTTCTACTTAACTGTTTTGATATTATCTTCTATGCACTTAAATACATCAGAAACATCTTGGTGCAACATTTTCAAGATGTAGTCCTGCACAAGTATAATTCCAATAATATTTCAATGGATCTAGCTAGGTTGAGTATGCAATATTTAACTGTTGTCTGTTATTTTTGTCCTGCAGCTTTCTATCTACCGGTATCAGCAACACTGTCATTACATTTTTTGAGGTGCAATAAGAAAGGAGTTGTGTCTTCACACACAAGACAAAAAAGCAGTCAAAAAGCAACACAGAGTTGAAGTGGCCTGTCTTGACAACATCTGAACATTCTTCAACTCTGGCTATCTGGCACATTACATCTCTTCAAAGCTTGCCAAACCAGCTTTGCCCAACCTGTTATTCTCCAGATGAGGTGGAGAATATCTCCACAATACCCAGCCAGTATAGGTAGTCCTCGACATACGATCACAATTGAGGCAAAAATGTATGTTGCTAAGTGAGAAATTTGTTACATGAACTTTGCCCCATTTTATGATCTTTCTTGCCGCATTTGTTAAGTGAATCACCGCAGTTGTTAAGTTAGTAACATGGTTGTTAAGTGAATCTGGCTTCCCCACTGACTTTGCTTGTCAGAAGGTCACAAAAGGGGACCACATGACCCCAGGACAATGCAACCGCCAAAAATATGAGTCAGTTGCCAAGAATCTGAATTTTGATCATGTGACTTTAAGGATGCTGCAACAGTCGTAAATGTGAAAAACAGTCATAAGTCCTTTTTTTAGTGTTGTTGAAACTTTAAACGGTCACTAAATGAGCTGTCCTGAATCGAGGATTACTTGTATAGGTTTGTGATTCAATAGGTCCTGTTCCTATTTGCAATATAAGTAGGCATGGGAGCATCTGGTACTTGAGAAAGGCAATGCCTACAAAACCTAATGAAAGTTCTAGCTTTTATTCTTAAAAGGGCAGGATAGATATTTATCAAAGTTTACCCTTATGCAAACCAGTATGTAAACTAATGGCAACAAAAAGCCCTTTTAAATTAAGTATCAAGGAATTCAAAATTTATCTGACAACAAGCTCAGATACAAAAGGAAAGCATTGAACTTGTGAATACATTAGATTTGTAAAAATGTGGTAAATATTTATTTAGAAAATTTATATTTCCGCCTACTCGCACATGGAGACCCAAGGCGGCTTACAAGGACATAAAAATACAATATAAAAGAAATAAAAAGAAAAATAATAAAAAGAAAAATAATAAAATATAGTACCATCTGTGTTTATTAATTAAAATGTTTCTGAACATTCGGCTTTGCTGCTACCGGGATGGTATCCTTAAATATAAATGAATTAAACTAAGTATAATATATACCGTAGTAAAATATTAAGTGCGCCAATTGCAGTTGCAGTGGCTTAAATAGTTCATCCAGGAAATTATTACTGTATCAGTAACACATAAAGGATGGTTGATAAAAACTAAACTTATTTAATATTATATAATGTAAACAGCCTAAAATAGCATGCACTGAATTTCCCTGTCTTCAAAAATGTGACAGTTTACTTATGTTAAAGAATATGTCTTTGCTCCCATCAAATAAATGTGCCAATTTCTGCCCCCCCAATAAGTATTCCATTCTATTCCATTTCTATTTTTCAAATAACTGTAATGAATGAAATACAGAAGCAGCTTGAGACTAAAACAAACAAAACATTTATTAGAAAGTTACTGATTCAAATTCCATTATAATCAGTTGTGAACTCCAAATTCTAATTCAGCATGCTATCTAAACCACCATCTACTTCCCCCACATTCATTCATTCATAACTGACCTGGAGTTCCTTTTCTATTCCTGATAGGAAAGCATTGCAAAATTCTGCCAGAAAATAATTCTCGCAATTTATCTATGTATGAATTGCAGAGATAGCTTCGTGAAGGATTGCAGAACACAACAGGTTTGGTTACATTACTACAGAAAGTTCAGAAAAATCAGATTGCTGTGGATATCAAACATATTCTGGTTCATGCTAGCTCACATACCCACTCTACCTGAATATGTAAGTAAGTATTCCAGCATCTTATCATTATCCTATGTGGTTCTTTGAACTGCGTTCTATGAGTTTGGTTAGACCAAGCATATTGTATGAATCTGAGGCAGTTGAAACCAACCAGGTGGTTTCAAATTCTGGTTCACCCTAAATGTACACAGCAATTGTTCTTTGCTTTATTTATTCAACTAGTCTATTTATACAGCAAGCTGCAACTCTGGGCAGCTACTGATGGATTAAAATGAATGCCAAAACAATTTACTAAACAATGCCATGACACAACTGAGGCCAACCCATAAACATTTCATATCAAGGCATTTCAGACTGACTCATACCCAGCCCAGTGCCCATGGAAAAAGTTATTTCTTCAAAGCCAGCAGAGTTAGGGCAATCCTAATCTTAGGGCATAAACTCTTCCATAGGGCAGTAGCTGGGATAGAGAAGACATGCCTTCTGGATCTTCTCAAATGCCAGCCATACGGATCCTTGTTGGACCTCTTGTTCTTTGATGACATGTTTAGCCTTCAAAAAACCACAGACAATATTTAAAGTGCTGCATACAATGCTTTAAGTCACATTAAACAAATATTCTGTAGTATCCAGGGGCAACTATATAAACCAACAATCAATGGTAAAAAGAAACATGTATTTGCTTCTTTATTATATTTTTATTAGACATCACTTGGATTTATGCTTCAAGTGGCAAAATGCCCAGGTAGGATAATTACTGATTCTGTTATTTCTGTAACTAGGCTACTAAAAATTATGAATTCATATTTTCTCCTGGAAACTTTCTAACACAAAATGCTCCTTTCTCGTGTGTTTGTAATCTACTCAACCTATATACCACTTCAGATATCTCATTGTTTTAGTGTACTTTAGATTAGACATGCAAGTGTAAAGTATACATATCACAAATAAGTTTCCAAATGCATTCATCACATCATGCTAATCTATGTATGAGCAAGTCATGATTCATTAAACTGTGTTCAGACCGAACTTTGTACTGAAGATCATCATTGATTGAACAGATCTGTCTCTATGTAATGAGTCAAACAGGAGCTTCATGAAACTGTTAAAGTTCACTTCGTTCTTATGATTTCAAAAACAACATCAAGGGCATTATGAAAGAGGAAAAGAGCAAAACTGGTAAAATGATATTCTGCTCCAAAATAATAAACAATAAACTCGAGAGTGTAATAAAATTGTAATGTGCATTTTTTTCCTACAAATTACCAAGAGAAAAAAGAAAGGGAGAAGGCTGGTAGAGTATTTTTGAGAGATTTATATTTCCTGCAATAGCTTGTGTTTAAAATATTTTATTATGCTTGTTTATAAATAGCTTATAAGAATGATAAAAATGCACAGGCAGCAACATAAATTGAAATATTTTAATTTTGTACTTTAATCCATTTGGGATTATGAGTAGTTTATGATAGGCTGATCTAATATAGGTAGTCCTCAATTTACAGCCATTATTTGGCAACTGTTCAAAGTAACAATGGCACTAAAAAATGTGACTTATGACCAGTTCTTGCACTTACAACTGTTGCAATGTTCCCAAAGTGTCAGAAGAGCAAAATTCAAGCACTTGGCAACCAGCATGTATTTTGACCATTGAAGCATCATAAAGTCATCCATGACTGGAATTTGTGATCTTCCCAGGGGCTATCAAGCAAGCCAATGCAGAAAGTTGGAATCGCTTAATATATGATTTGCTTAATAACTGTGGCAAAAAGATATAAAGCCAGGTGTGACTCACTTAACAACTGCATCACTTAGCAACAGAACTCCTGGTTCCAATTGTGATAAGTTGAGGACTACCTGTTCCCCAAGAGAACAGAAAAGATATTGTATGTGCTCTTTATATGTACTACTCAGAACAAATTGAATTCTACCTACATATAGGTGGTTCTCAACTTACAGCTATTTGTTTAGTGACTATTCAAAGTTACAGCAGCACTGAAACATGACTTATGACCAGTTTTCACACTTACAGTCATTGCAGCCCCATGGTCACGGGATCAAAATTTGGGCACTTGGAAACTGGCATGTATTTGTGATAGTTGCCCTGTCCTGTGATCATGTGATCAACATTTGTAACCTTCCTAGCCGGCTTCTGACAAGCAAAGTCAATGGGGGAAGGCAGATTCACTTAAGGACTGCATGATTCACTTAACAATTGTGGCAAAAACTCATAAAATGAAGAAAAACTCACTGAACAACTGCCTTGCTTAGTAACAGAAATTTTGGAATCAAGTGTGGCCATAAATTAAGGACTACCTATATAAGCCTTGGCAC
Source organism: Oxyrhabdium leporinum (assembly GCA_032468155.1). NCBI lineage: Eukaryota > Metazoa > Chordata > Lepidosauria > Squamata > Cyclocoridae > Oxyrhabdium > Oxyrhabdium leporinum. Next base: position 97,369 of record JANHFL010001840.1, read on the forward strand.
CAAATGTAGATGGGTGAATCTCTTGGATCTAGTTTTAAAAAAAAAACATGGTTCAACCTGAAGTCCACCCATCCTGTTTTCAAATTATCTTAAGCATATTTAGATACACTGACTATTCTAGCATGACACACTTATCCATGATTAACTGAGCTATCATTCACTTCCATTCCTAGGTTTACTGAGCAATGAATCATACAGGCTGGATGGACATCCCATGGTAGACCAAAAGAATTTTACAAATTGTGGATCAGCATTATACATATCCAACCCATGCACTCTTTTATACTTCCAAAGGTTGTGAAAACCCAGAAAACTGGGTTAATTGAAGGAATTAGGGCCATGGGCAAGGGCACTGTGCCAGCATAGAATAAGGACTCCAACGTGATGTGTGATCTTGGAAAATCTGCTGTCGTCCTCTACAAAGGCCTTATGTTGTTGCCACCTATATGTGGGGACCCCTTGCTATGTTCAGTGACAAGGTGAACTGGTTTCATGATCAAAACTGCTAAACTGCACAGGTCCCAATGTACAGCTGATCTTTCATCAAAAATATTTTTATTTGAATAAAATATTTGTTTGTTTGTTTTTTAAAAAAAGAATCCGTCTCAAAGCAACTTCCTGGAAATCCTGTTCCTCATATTTCTATGATCTTTGTACATTGTGCTCAATCTGGCAGCCTTTTTTTCATTTTGTCCTTCCTTTTTCTGAATAAATATCTTCTAACTGCATGTACTTCCTCTGTTGTTTCTAATTTTCTCTGGCATATTTCAAAGCATTTTCTCCCTCACAATTTTAAGTATCTCCAATTTGTCCTTTCTGTTCAGCACTGAACCTACATCAAAATGAAAATACTCACCTGATAATGTCACAATGCAAACTTTGCTCTTACATGCTTGTGTCTTGACATTCAACAAAAGGGCAAGTTTCTTTTGCTTTATGTGGATTTGCTATTACGTAAATGAAAATTTTTATGCAAGAATTCACTTTGTGTGACAAAAGCATTGTTATTTGGGCCAGCATAGTCAATTTGCTTTAGAAATCTGAGAACGTGCCAAGCCATCATCCTGCTAAAACTGCTTGAAACATTTTCACACCGAACACAGTTTCTTCCCTCACTCAGACATTTACCATTGGGTCATCTAGTTGTATGTCCTGTCTCCATGCCAGCAATAGCTACTACTCTTACTAAGAGATCAAAATGGAATCATCATCATCTTGTTCAAAACAAAAAGAAATAAAGTTGAACAAATTAGGTTAAGTTGTTGCAAAATCATCAGTCCTAGGTGGGTAAATCTATGCATCACAACGTAGCAGCAAAGAATAATGAAGGTTCATGATGCCACAACATATTCTACCTCCTTCTCTGCCATGGTAACTGTGCATCTTAGAAATCCACCTGTAGACAAGATTGAGAAAGCCAGATAATGCTTTCACTGTATAGGGGACATGAGACAAGAAAAGAAAAACTGTTTTGAGTAACGTTTTGCTTAAGACTAAGGCTCTACAAATGTACAGGTAGTCCTTGTATGGCAATTGTCTCATTTAGCAATCCTTTGCAGTTATGATGGTGATAAAAAAGTAATCAATCCTCACATTTATAACATTTTTAGTTCTATAAAGCTGAAGTAAGATTGTAAACACAACTGCAGTTTCACTTAGCAATTGCTTTGCTTAATGACCAAGCTGCTGGTTCCAATTGTGGTCACTAAGTGAGGATTACCTGATGAGCCCGTTTATCAATGTATTTGGGTTACATATCCTGCAACCTGTGTTCCAGTAGTTCAGTGTTTTGCTTTATGCAAATTCACTTTATGTTAGGTTTTCAGGGAATGCATTCTTAGCATGAAGTGAGAGACTCCTGTATGGAAGTCACAATTTTTGTGTCACGATGTACAAATCCATCCAATCTTCAGGCTTTTTATGGAATCCATCTATCATTGCTCGGTTATCACATGTGATGAAAGCTCCATCTCTTTGGACAAAGTGATATTATTTCTTCCATGTTTGTGCAGAAAGATATGTTTTGTACCATACCCCAAAATGATAAGTTGTCTATAATGAAGATTATTATCTCATTTCTAGCAGTTCCACAGTTGGCAACATAACACTTGGTTAGAGATGCTACGGCTAATCTTCAGTGTGTGGTTATTACCGTATATCTCATCTCTCCTTTACTGTAAGGACACTGATCAAATAAAACTTTATTGAATTATAATCTATGAACAGATGGTAGTTATGATAAGTTGCCTCCCTTTACAGCTATACTCCAAGAATAGATTGCATCGGATATGCTAAATTGCTTCTTCTTAAAGGAACACATCTAGAAAACTCCTTCAAGAGCTATTTGGTTTGTCACAAATTCAGAATAACTGTTGAGGTTGTCACATGAAGTCTATCATCAAATTTCTTGTTTAAAATTTATAAATACTGGTTATTTTCTTTTTCTTGCCCATCTATGCTTTCCTGTCGGAAGGAAGGCTGGCATGCTCTTTTCTTATAGAAGCCAAAACCACTGTTTGTTTGTTTTAAATCTTGTATTGTGATAAGTGAAGGTTTAAACGCCAGTCTTCGGGTTTCCAAGACTCTCCTTTATAAGGGGTCCGGATCCAGAAGTCAGAGTTACTCCCGTGCTTCTTTTCCCTCCTCCTCTTAAACAAGTCTTATGCCTTGCACTCACCTTCTCCGCCTCATCTCCCAGAGGGATGCCCAACTCCTTAAGGCCACTTTGTAGCTCAGCAATGTCGACTCGACCATCCTGGTTGCGATCTAGCTTCTCGAAGAGTTTTTCGTACCTCGACTTACTTTCGGGCGCTTCACAGGCAGCCTCCGGGAACACAAAGCCTCCCAGAATACGGAGCATTGTGCAGTCCTAAGAACTTTTAGTCAGGAGGGCTAAACAACACAACGGGGATAAATAAGCAGGAAGTGAGCCAAAAGACGATCCACGAAAGGGCCGATCGTAAAAAAAAAAAATCAATCTAGAGGCCCCGCGCTATAGCCAAGTCTTAAAAAAAATACTGCTGGATTTTTGCAGCTTTTGGGAGGAGCCACCCAACGTTTAATAAAGGAGAGAGGCAACGCCCCAGGAAGGAGCAGGAAGGGGAAGAGCTGGTTTCTCCTCACTGGATTCTCCGGGTTTGCTCACTCACGCCATAGGAGGGGTTTGGTTCCTTTGGCCTCCTCCCTACGTACATAAGGGAGCAGAATTTTAAGGAAAGCAAATTACGCAGTCGGGGGTAGCCAACTTTAGCCCGGGAAGCCCGCTACAATCTTCACTGTGGTATTTGCAATTGCAGCCAAAACAGGGCGCGCCACCGTGTGTCTTTTTTTTTTTTAACACCCGAACTTGTGGCGCGATCGCGTAGAGGTAAATCCCAGGGGATCTCCGAAGATTTTGCCGCCGAGGCGAGATGCTGCAATCGTGGCATCTTAAAAGGGGTTCGCCAGGGAGACGCGGGTCCAATTGGAGTCGCGCTGATTCACATGAAAACAACCGCTTTAAAGCGAGCGCGGCTTCCCATCAAACAGAGCTTGCTTCGCCATCGTGCAAAGGCTGAATCTTTTTGACGTTTGGCTTCCGCTGTGTTTTGAGGTCTGGGATTTGGAACATGTACGCGTTTTAGTATGTCTAAGATGACGTTGGCTGGATCGCCGTATAATTTATTAATGAGCCTTCCTTTGGTATCAACCTGGTTGTCCCCGCATTTGTTGAATTGCGAGCGATCTTGCTTATCGAGGATACCGCAACAGAAGCTGCCCAGGTATCCGCAGGGCATGGTCAAACAAGATAGTGACCGCGGGGTGGCGAACGAAGCTCCGCCTGTTGTTTATGTCTTTTTTTGGCCATACCCTGCGGACACTTGCGTAACACAAAACATCTGGAGGTCTGAGATTAAGAAAGGCTGCGTGGCAGGCAGATATGCAACGTGCTGAAACTAGTTGAATTTTATTTGTTGTGAACGGCTATTTTCAATACTAGAAAGAGTAATCCTATTGGAATCTTTAACAGAAGGGGTTCTTTAACTATGATTAAAAGTGGCCTAAAGTTACAGGGAGCGTCCAAAAATGCACATAGCTTTATCAATCCTTATATAAATATCTTCACGTGTGTTACGCACATACAAGTATCATAGCTGTCTCCTTACCTACATATTGGGGGGTAAAAACTGCTTGAAAAAGGAATTGAGTAGAACACATGCCCGGTTCTAGGAGCTCCAGTAAGAGTAGATTCTTTGCAAAATGAATGGGTCCAGCATACATTACAGCAGGAAAAGCTTTATAATAATGTATATTTATTAAGAAAATCCATTTCATACCCTGGGCTATTATGAAGATTGCAACTAAACTGAAGAAATTCCTAGGAAAACTTGAGGTGGGCAGATAATGACAAACTGTCTAACCCCAAAATGATAAACTATGGTTAATAAACCAATTCAAAGTGATGTAGTTACTATTAAGAAAAGGTTAATGTTAATGGTTAAACAGCTTCCACAATTTGCCCAATCTTCCTGGCTCAGAAAAGGCTGCAACTGGTGAAAGAGTTGTAACTGTGCAAGTGCACTCCTTACCACAGCCACCACCATAAACTCGGTGACAACTAAGGATCAAGGAGCACCTGCTCATTCAAGTGGAAGGAGACCCCCATCCAGCATAAGGTGAACTCCAGCTTCCTACAAACCAACAGCCCCCCTGTTCTGTATGGATTTAAGTTTAGCTTGTTTTCTTATATCAGAGCTAGAGCAATCCATAGCTCTAAACAAATTGGTAACCAAAAATTGTATTAATATCTATAAAATATTAATACTGTGGGAAGCCCCCCCCCCAAGAATGAAATATTTTGGGAAATATTTAAGAAGGCAGACTGTTATATTTCCCTAAAGGAGAAATGGAGAAACATGTTTTAGAGGCAGAAAGCAGCCCCCA
>JANHFL010001840.1:124058-137343 GCA_032468155.1 Oxyrhabdium leporinum
TATTTTTAAAAAAAACATAAACAAACCCCCCCCCCCCCACAACAAAGCCTTATTTTGCATGGGCAAAGTTCTCTGACATGCATTAACAAAATATGGTAGCTGAAAGAGATGTAGAAAATCACACTCAGTTTTGTTGCTAGCTTTTTAATTTAATTTTTTTTATGCCTTCCCTCCAAGTGGAGACTCCTGTTCGATTTAGTAGATCATTTTAAAAGAAATTAATTATCAGCAGCCCCAGCATCCCTAAACTTCTCAGTACCTTCCTTCCCCTCTTCATTACCAATATCAGGTTTGTTTGTTTTTTCATAAGTGATTTGCCATTGAGAGAAAGTGACTGGCTGGGCCCAGTGAGGCCCCACTCGTTTTGTGCTTTCATGCAGAACTAAAACTCAGTCTTCTGGTTTCTAGGATGGTGCCTTACAACTATACAAAACTGGCTCTCTTTTTAAATCTAGCAACAGCTAAGTGTGTAGGAATCAAGTCTTGTATTTTATGAATTTATCCTCCTATTCAGATGCCCTCTTCAGCAAGTAGCAGGTTTCGTAATTCTGTAGTAGAAAATATGTAGACTTCATCTACATTTCTTTCTGAACTGACAAGGTAATTCCTAACTCATGTTGGTGACACAATTTTACTTGAGGAGTTCAGTGTTTACATTGTAGCCTCAGGGTAGGCACAAATCAAGATTTCATGGCCAATATGGCAATTACTGACATGTGAATCTGTGAAGCTAGATTCATTTAGACTTGATACTTTTTTGCTAGATAAATGATAAGCTTGTGATGAAAACCATTCCCTTGTCACGGTAAACTTGCTGCTTAGTAATATTCATGCCCTAAATTCTCCAAAGTTAAGAAACTTTTGCAAATGGTCCATCTTTGCAAAACTCATAGATTCATATGGATTTCTTTTCGCTCTTGAATCTAGATTTTTGTTTTGCATAGCTGATAGTCCAGTTGAAGCCTTAATGGATGTTCAAAAGATTTTAAATTGTTATTTTGGAATTTAGTACAGTGTCATGCTCCCGTTGGAGTCTGAATCTGTGGTGGAAGATGAGCTGGAACAAGAACTGCCAGACATTGAGAGGGCGGCTCCGTTGGCCTTAGAGGAAAATGGGGAAAGGCAGAATCAGTCCAGGCAAGGTTTTTCTGAAGCAGTAAGGCCTGCAGGCAGGGAGGAACAGAGGCAGGAGGAACATGAGGGACAGAGCTCAGGTGATGAGCCAGGACTACCCCCTCCTGATCCAAGAACTCGGCGAGTGGAGAGGAGGCGTGATAAGCGCACACGGAGCAGTCTATGCACGAGGAGAGTGCCCCACCCATCTTCACAAGGCACACCAGGGGAATGAGACTTAAGGGGGCACTGTGGGGAGGGGCATTTGTCAGGAACAAACTCTGAGTTTCTGAAGTGTGCATGCCGACATTTGAACTGGCTAAGAGTCCTTGCATTCCTGTGGGCATTCTGGATTAATTACCTGGAGTTTTTGTTCCCTGAACTCCTTGATTTGCCAAATACCTTTGGATTTATTGCTGAGCAGCTTTGGTGCAGACAGCGCTGGGCTGAACTAATTGCAGCCAGAAGCTGCTTGAGATTTGTGTGGGGTTTGGTTATCATTCTGCTCAAGACTTGCCAGAAACGTGGGAGCGTTTGGGGAACTTTGGAGCAATAAAGAGGCAGTTTGAACTGCCAGCTGTTTGTGTGATCTTTGTACCGTGCTCTGGGTCATCACACAGTCCTCAACATACGACCACAATGGTGCCCAAAATTTATGTTGCTAAGTGAGATGCTTATTAAGTAAATTTTGCCCATATTATGACCTTTCTTGTCAGTTAAGTGAATCTGGCTTCCTTGTTGATTTTGCTTGTCAGAAGGTTACAAAAGGTGATCACATAACCTCAGCATACTGAAATCATAAATATGAATCAATTGTTAAGCGTCTGAATTTTGATCACGTAACTGGGGAAGCTGCAATCATAAGTGTGAAAAATGATCATGTCACTTTTTTCAGTGTTGTACTTTTGTAAGTCAAGGACTACCTGTAATGATTTAAGGGTCCATGCCTTTGCTAGGTACAAGTACTTATTAGTTGCTGCTAATCAAATACAGTAAATCACAAATAGCTATCTTATGATTGACATTAAAAATGGCATATTCTGGTTAGAAGAAGTTGGAAATTTTGACTTGGCATCAGGCTAATGGCTCTGAATTAATAATTATATATTTTAGGATACAGTACTGCACATTCCAGATCATCCAGTTTCTCTGATCTCTGTCATAAAAGAAATACCTCTGTGGGAAGCACATCAACTGGTATAAGTAGTATTCTAGAGCCATGTGAAGAGGCTGAATCCAGAAGCACTGAGGATAATCTGAAAGCAACTATGAAGGATGCACTCTCAGAAAATTCAAACAGGTAAATGGAAGGTTTAATAATATGATAGTTATTGATCATTGTTCTGGAGCATAGCATTTCTAGATATTTCATATTTTTCATAGGCTACCAGTAAAGCAGGATTCTGTGGAATCACAGCTGAAGAGGGTTGATGCAACAAGAGTTGATGCAGATGATATTGTTGAAAAAATACTGCAGACTCAAGACTTCAGTTTGGACTCAAGTGCAGAAGGTTTGTAAAACAAGAATGAAAACTTGAGAATAAATTGTTGATTAACCATTCCAACTCTTAGGTTATACAGAGGAAAATCACTAATGATGTAGTAATTGTTAAAGGTACTAAAAATAGCACCTACTGAAGAAACATAGCAGCAGCCACAGAGCGGGACAAATTATGCAAAGAGCATCACACCAGTGAAACAAAGATATGTTCCATTCCCTTTTGGGATGTGGTCATGATATATGCATGCATACAGTGGCCAACCTTGCAGCCCAATGCTGCTTTGATCATTTTGATGAAAGCATTAAATCTTTTGACACTCTAAGGAGAAGCAACTGTTCAGTTTAGAAATCTACTTGTAGAATTAATACTCTTTGACAACTGTGTTTTTATTTTATTTGTTAAATATCTATGTATAATTTGGTAACTCTAGAGAATCCATATATAGTAATTTAAAGTAAGGGGTGGGTGGGTTGCAGTTTCCACAATTCCAGTTTGTTTGAAACTTCTCCCATCATATTCCTTTCTGCTCCCAAAGGTTCCTAGCCATACTTATGGCTGGAAGAAAGAGAAAGGAAACATTGATTGTGTCATAGTTCTTCTACAAAACATAGTAATACTGCATATTTTAATATCTATTTTTCCAGAAGAAGGGCTAAGACTTTTTGTAGGTCCTGGAGGGAGCACTGCCTTTGGAAGTCATCACTTACCTAATAGGTATGTAATGCATCCTTTTATCTGTGACATAATCAGCAGTGGAAACCATATCCTAATATTTCAAAATCAGTGTTTCTCAAGTTTGACAACTTTATAAAGTATGGACTTCTACTCCTAGAATTCCTCAGCCAGACATCCTGGCTGGGGAATTCTGGGAACTGAAGTCCATACATTTTAAAGTTGTCACAGTTGAGAAACACTGATTTAAATCATTACTGTAAAGCATCAAAAACTTTCATTTTATATAACATAATCTTTGTGTTACACTCTAATATTGAAGATAGAGAAAAAGATAGGGGAACATGGAACAAGCAGGAAAACAAGATAATTATTTATAAAAAGGAAGAAGAAATTGCAGCAGTTGTCCAACTTGCAAGAATAAAAGACAGTCCTTCTCCATTCTTTGAATGCATTTATTTATGTTTCATTTTAAGCATTGGTTAAACATATTTGTAAATTGGTGAGTGGATAACAGAACCCCCTAATTCTTTAACATTCTGGCTTCTTCTGGAAAAAAAACTGTTAACGAAACTGTTAACATAAAAACCTACTCCCAAAACAATCTTACCTATTTTTTCTCATCAGATATAAGGTTAAAAGGTTAACTCAATTGGCAATGAAATAGAAATAATTTGTACAGTCTTTCTCCACACAATGGCAAGCTAATTTAAATTCCAGCTAATTTAATTTAGCCTACAGACCTGAAATTTCCTGTCAGTCTCCCATATGTGCTTTGTTGCATTCCCCCTTTTCTTGTTTCTAAGACTATGGCCTTCATGTTATGGTTAAATCAAAATAGTCTCAAAGGAGCATTTGAGTTTAGATTCTAATTAATGTAACTTCGATGGAGTCCATTTTTTAAAGCATACCTTGTACAAATAAATAGCTAAATATGTAAGTAGTGATATTCTCAATTTTCATATGGTTTTATGTGAACTTCCACATGAAGAAATGAAATTATTAGCCATTATTTCCCGGAGAAAAAGGGTCCACAACAAAATATGACTTCAAATGTTTACCTTGCTGTTGCATCCGTATTGCCCAGTATGCCTCTCTTGTATGAAAATGTTTCCTCAATGATTCTGAAAATGTTTCCATTCTATCATCTGAGCACAGAATGTGCTAATATTATGTCCTGGTACTTAGACATATACTGATTTTAAAAAAAATGAAAACTGCAAATATCTTGCAATATGAAATTTCTACTGTGTGTGAAAGCATAAATACTACCCTACAGGTAGTCCCTTTGCTAAGGAACACAATCATAAAGTGCAATATTACATGATCACACTGACTTATGATTGTGGTTCCTGCAGTTGCAGCTGTCAGGCGAATCCTAGGACTCATAGCATCTGACAATCGTATGATTACCATTAGTGACCTGCCAGCTTTCCCACTGTCTTTGATTATTGAAAGCCAGCAGTGAAGATTGCAAATGGTGATTGATACTATGAGATCACCAAATGCCTGAATTACAATCACATGACAACAGAGAACATTACAACCGCTACAACCATTAGGACCCATTTTCAATATCCTTTCTTCAGTGCCACTGTAACTTTTAATGGTCACTGACTGAATGTACATTGAAGACTACCTGTACAAGTTCAAGATTTCCTTTTGTTTCTAATTTTTCCTCTAATCTTTCAGAGCGGGATCTGGAGCTTATGAACAAGTAGTTATAAAACGCTAGAAGAACTGGACAAAATTGATGGATTTCCAGAATTTATTTCTCAATATTATGAAGGATGAGATCTTCTGAAAGTTGGCATACACTGGTATGCCCGTTTAGATACTTTATATTGAAAATACCTTCCTCTGAAACCACTTATAAAGGCAATTTCCCATCTTTTAGCATGCTAATTTGTTGGCAGATTTGTTGATGGAGTTGTTGCATTGTTCCATATGTATCAAATTGGGGTGGGGGTTTTTTGGAAAGAGGAAAAAAATCTTTATAATTGAACATATTGAAATCAATTGTCTGTAAATGGAAGACCTTCAGTAATGTTTTCTATAGGCAAATCAGAATGGGAAATGGGAAGTAATTCAAGGAAGTGTTTTGAGAAAGTATTACTTTTATAAACGTGTAGTTTTAAAACATGACATGCATTTCAGTAATGTATTTTGTTATCACTTGAAAATGAGTGACTAGCTCTAAATAGGATTGATACGCATATTTTATTACTGTTGAATATGCTCAGAGCCACGCAGGTGCTGTACGTATTCTTAAAACTATGAAGAAGTATAAGATTGCATTGACTGACATTTAGTCTGTACCTAAATCATCATCACAGGATTGAATGAGAACTTTGAGCTCACAGGATGATTTGCAGAGGTAGCTTGGAAAATATCATTTGAGAGTGCCTTGTTTCTAAGGGAAAAGGAAATACAAACTATTTTATGAAACTTTAATAATAAATAGTAAACCGCTATAAAGATAAGCACTTTATAAAGGTTACTTCGGTCCATTTGAAATCCATTATTTTAGTTGAAGTTCCAACTTAGGCCTGACGTAAATTGAGCAAATGGCATAATAGCAGTTCCCTTAGTTTTTGTTGCATTGTTTATTGGTCGTGGTCCATGCATGAAGGAAATACTTGTCAGATGCAGCATCACCTGTGCAAACACTTACATGGATGAATGATTTGCTCCTAGTGCTGTCCAGTATTAAATCACTTTTTTTTCCATGTCTTCTTAAATAGAATTTATTTCAATTAGACTTACACAGAAGAAATCTGGCAGAACTGTGACATGTAAACATTTGTATAAACAAAACAATGTAAGTTGCCTATGCAACAATTTCAGCAAAGCATTATCTGACAGCAGAAACATCATCTTTTCTTTTTTTGCTTAATGGTATGAAAACTACCAATAATCTCGAACTGTATCAATAGTTGTTTAGTAGCTGGTCTCATATCTTTAAAAAATAGAAATTGATACACCTTTAAAAATAATTTTTAATAAGCTAATTATAGTATCTTATTTAGCATCTTATTTTTAGTGTTTTCGTGGTATCACTGATTCTTTTTGAAAAGAGTATGAGTTATTTTTAGTTAAATGAAGGATTTTTAATGTTTGAAATACTTTTTTTATATAGTTTTTTTGCTGAAATCACATATGTGAACTCTTAAAATAACATTTCTTTACTATGGTACCCAACAGCGTTCTATTATGTTTCAACTTGTTCTAACTTGACTTCAAGTGGGTTTTTTAAGCTGCTGTTAAAATAATGGAAAGGGAATGCACAAGGTTTATTTTGAAATACACTTTAATTTACTTTGAACTTTCTAGAAGTGTGGTTAACTAAAATGAACCTAAGATAGTGCTTGAATTTATTGAGGAAGGATATTAGTCCTGGAAAATAACTGAATTAGAGAAATAGCAAATTTGTATGAGAATTCACAGGTTAAAATAAATGATAGGGTCACTTACAGTACTCATAATGAGAAATTATCACTTTCAGTTAAATATTCCATGGTGAATATTATTTGTACAATAAAATGCAATATTAGTCCATATAGATATCCAATTTTGTTTCTTTTAGAACTAGTACAGAGGGAATTTCTCTCTTGGCATTCAACATATTGGTGGTAGCTGTTCTTATTCCATATGCTCATTCTATGTATTAATTCTTCTGTGTAAAGTTTGAACAAATATCATGCACTTTTATTCTATTGTTTTAATGAAGTGATTCCAGTATCATCTGAGACATGGGAAATGATCTTCATATTTATATGGCATTAAACTTGCGTAAACTGTATACTGACATGCTATTTTTTTTTATTAAAATCAACATTTTTATCATAAAATACTTCATTGTAAAGTGAACTTACAAATTCAATAAAATTTGTCCTCAACTTTTATTGGTGTTCTTCTTTAAATAATCATCACACGGACATTGAAATATTTTTACTTTTTCCCTTACAATAAGGATTCATTCCAAAGAAAGGTTACCTTTCCTGAATATAACATGCAGAAAGCGAAATGATTTTTAAATTAATTGCACCCTATTTTCAGGTATTTTTTCAAAGGCCACAAGCCACCCCCCACTACTCCTGCTCCCGTCATCCACCAAATAACTGGCTTATTTGAGCCAATAATTTTCTACAGAAGATAAATTCTATTCAAGGTGTTCCATTCTCTTCCGTTGGAAATTTAGTAAGAATTGACATAAAATGGATTTTGATGTCCTCGATGGTTTTATTTTACTTTTTCCTATAAAATAGGTAAGTTAAAGGTAAGTTGGCTTATCTGGTCACACTGCCTTCTGTCTTCTGGTGAATATTAATTTCTCTAATGTACTGGCTTAAATTAAAAACCAGAATTGAAAATTCCTTAAACAAGAGTCTATGCATTTTTGCTGTGTGTGTGTGACAAAGTATGAAGGCAATACAAAGCAAACTCCATGTCTTTTAGTACCTACATTGCAATGTTCCATGCATGTACATAAAAGATGGAACTTACATCACTTATCACTGACAAATCTCCAGATTCCATAGACACCTCTGAGACCCTCAGCTAATGAAATATCTCAGCCTCAACAATGAAGTATTTTAGCAAGGGAGAATTAAAGAGACATAGAGCTTGGCAATAAAAGATGCCAAGAAATGTATTTCAATATATTAAACTGGTTAACCAGCTTTTTAAAAAAAGCCACAACCATAAAGCCAAATGCTATGCGATACCTATTCATTATGTTATAGTGCAGTACACAACTCACTTATAAGGAATTTTTGAGGTAAAATAGCTCCTGTTTATATTGATGTCAGTCAATACAAATACCTGTCAGATATCGTCTGGCCGAGTTTTCTATTATAGATCCATTTCAGAGAGTAAGGTTTGAGGATGTGGATATTTGTAGCTGTGTAGGGCCTCTTGGTAATATTTATCATGGCTGATTTCATGGACCATATGGAACATATTGTAAATGCTTTAAATATTTGCAGGGATTGATGCTGGATACTTTAACAATAGTACCATGCACTTAGGGAAAACCACCTTAAGCTTTAATATTTAAAAGGATCATCCACTTCCTACCGGCTCCTTTTTAGACAACTCACCTGAAGGTGGTTAAAGTGCTGTTAATGATCTAATTCCATGCCACTTTCCACTCCTGGTTATTGGAGTGAGGAACCACTAATTGTCCTGATGTCCTTTATAAGACGAGTCTGGAAAAGGCAGTAGTCTTGGTTCTCTTCGATCTGTCTGCCGCTTTTACTTTCCTGATTGCTTCTGGATGCTTCGCAGCACAGAATTAAGGATTTGATGGTACCAATTCCAGAGACGAATGTTCTAATATGTGCATTTTACTGAATTTGGCTTTCTACTAGATTGTTTGCCACATTTGTATGTCATATGCCAGGGGTGACAAACTCACATCATCGTGGCAGCATCACACGACAAAAGAGAACTTTTTTCCTTTGCTAAACCGGGCGTGGGCCACGGGCCAGGAGTTTGACAACCCTGTCGTATGCCATCAGATTCTTGACACAGCTAATTATGAGTCACATTTTTTGTATGCTATTTTCATTTAGTTTGATCATTTTTATTCTATATTATTTTAGTATATTGTATGCTGCCCAGAATGAATTTCGTGTGAGATGGCCAGATATACAAATATGATAAAATCCTATGTGTTTTACCTGTAAAAATAGTCACTAAATAAACTGTTATAGGAAGTTTCCCTTGAAACCATGCTAAAGTCTCCACTTTTCTCAGGAATATGGGGGAAGGGAGAAAGATTGGATAAAATTAGCATTATCATATAATACAGTGTCACACCCTTAGCAATTTTAATACATGCGGACTTCAAGTGCCAAAATTCTACAGCCAATCTTGGGAGTCAAACTTGAAACAACTTAAAGTTGTGAAGGATGAGAAGCAGTAGCAGTATTTAGGAAGGCAGACCAATGCTATTTGTGGATGAAGGTAATAGAGCTGTTCACCACCACATTGGAAAAATAGCATAAACGTTCATGCGCTTCACTGTTGCTGGAAATCTCAGCAATATTTCAAAACTGTAATTATAGAAAGATCATACTTGTCAACAGAATGTACAGAGAGCAGCCTTTATATTTCTAAATATGAAGAGATGGGTATGAAGATATTTTATTGTAATTGAGGGAAAATATTTGACATTAACCAGTTTAATGACACCAAAGTGAGAACTGCATCTTATCGCTAACGATGTTTTAGATTTAGAACGTCCATCACAAAAAAGAATTGTGGCAGGATCAGTTTCTGTCATTCCTGCTATGATAGAATTCGAAAGCAAGATTGAAACTATCTGTGTAGTTATTCCCTCAAACTATCTATATTGTTATTCCCAGCTGCAAATCAATCACTATGCATGCTTGTCATTTTCAGAAACACACAACATGTTAGCAAGTTATTTTGTAGCACAGAAAAATTAAGGCATTTGGAGAAAAAGTTCAAAAGCATAATACATGATTACAGGGGGTTTAGTTAAGTACTCAATGTTTACCATACTTCAATGTTACTAGCAAATACTTCATTTTATCTAGTATATACTAATGATCTTTTGTACAGCAATCTCTATATTTTAGTACAAAACTCCTTCAATTTTTTTCCAGTATTAAAATTAGGAATATCAGTTTTTAAACTTTTCTTTCAATAATTTTTTTTTTGCCTTGTGATTAGACTGACATCTTTTCATTCACACTTATTCAGAATTATGTAGTAAAACACATGAATGAGTAAACTGCACTGTCGCTCTACTTCCAATTGTTTGAAAAGTTGTATTGCTTACTTGGATTTGAATTTTTTTATTTTTTGTTACATTTTTAAGGAAGGATTCCCCCACCCTGAAGTGCTACCTAGTATAACATTACCTCATCCACTTTGTGGGCAATGGCCTCTTGGAAATAAGCTACCTTCCTCAGGTGAAAAACAAAACCAAGTGCCACTCTTGGAAACTAAGAAGTTATTCAACCATCTATAATCCAATTTAATGTGAAAATGTCACATCTGATTATAGTATTTAAGTCCAATTTTTAAACCAGCAATTACTAGTATTTCAATTATGAGACTATTCTGTTCATGACAGGAATGGTTCTTTTTAATTCTGATCACCATCCTGTTGTTCATCTTCAGTTTCCATCTCAACCATCACTGCAGAACCATCATGGCTTAGTGTAATTTTGCCAGTTATGAGGTTGCTGAGTTTTTCAAAGGTACCACAAAGTTGATTCACTTTGGAAAAGGAAAATATTTTTGCAAGAGGTACATAGATAACATTTTCCTTAGCCATTGGCTGTATAATTTTACTATCGGCTTCAGAGAAAGGAAAATCGTCCAAGTACATCTGGAAACTAGATTGCTGAAATTGGGATTCTGTTCCAATAAGAGTGTTACAGTGCTTTTTACATTCAGATTTTCTATAGTCCAGTTGTTTCCTTGCAATTATCTCTGCTGCTCGAAAAACTTCATTGACCACTGCATTCTGCAAATACTTTTCATCTTTAAGGCTTGGATATATGACTTTGAAAACCTTTCTCAAGAAAAAACAAAATTCAAGACATTTATATAGCATATCAAATGTTTAAAAAGCCTTTACATATTTAGCTTTTTAGTACTATAAATTATACTCAACTTTAAGCTTTATGGCAAGTTTACAATACATCAGAATCAAGTTATAAACAATAATTATTTATAGTTTTCTGTGTAGATGCCCTTCCCACTTTAGTACACAATAGGTACAGCTCCTTCCTGAGAGTTCTTCAATGGATGGAAAAACATCAAAAAGTGCAGTCTTTGTTTTTTAGTCTCTATTTGTCATGGGCCACAATTTAGATTCAGAACCTTACTCTTGACAACATTGTTCCATTTGAGCCTATGGATTGTCAGCCTCAGTAATCATCAAACCATGATTCATCTGAGGCTGATCAACCAGTCATCTCTTGATCAGTTGGAGCAGTCAGATGATGGCTACAACCCCAATCCTCAGCAACAAACTTACGCATCAATGCTACTCAATGAGGCTCCTCACTAGGCAAAAGGCCAGGTCAAAATAATTGCTGACAACTGCCTGCAGATAGATTTATGTAACCACATTGCCGTCAGCCTTCATTGGGATCAATCCTTCAGAATTTCAGCTCATTTCTCTTGTTCCTGTGTTTCCTTACTCTTGAATCCTTATTCCAATTGCCATTTGTGACTGAACTATTTTCTTTAAAAATGTCATATAGATTGGAATTCCTGACTTAGTCACAAATTACTTGTGATGACAAATGGGAAACTAGCTGATCTGACAGGCCTTTGATGCTGTTTGGGAGGCTCACAACATGGGGTTCTGTATCAAAACCTCACATAAGGGCATTCAGATCAAACTGATCTATGCTAGAAGAAATTACATCTTTGAACAGAAATAATAAGTGCAATTCAGTAGGATTATATTGATTCCAGTAGTTTGCTATATGTGTTCTAGTTCCAATTATCATTCTTTGGTTTGGCTAGAGCAGTGCACTTTCCAGTAACTGTAATATTCCCTATGTGTGCATCAATAGCGGATTGTACCTCTATTGCATAGAATGGTTTCTGAAACTGATGATGAAACATCAAATGCAATCCATTGCACAAGGCAAAATCATGATAATTAGTAGAAGCCTGGAAAAATCATAAAATTTGAACATGAAAACCTTGAACAACAAGCATGAGGGCCCAGATGAATATGTTCAGAACAAGTAAAAAAAAATCTAGCAATACTAAAGCAGTATATCTTACCTGAAATTTTGCACAAATTATAAGAAGCTTATTATGGTCCACTGTTTACATTCTGATAGAAAGTAAATCTCCTTAAACATGAAACTTATTTCTAAGCAAGTATATACAGTATGTAGAACTATGAATATGCAAGATATAATTGTTTCATCGAGTAGATTTCTTCTGTTTTTACATATTTTACATACAATTTGAGTCTTGGGAGCCAGCTCACATTTACAATTATTGCAATGTCCTGCAGTCACGTGATTGTGATTTTTGATCTTCCAAGTCGGCTCCAGATATGCAAAATCAATGGGGAAAGCCAGATTTGCTTAACCATCACATGATTTATTGAACAACCATGGGGCTTTGTTTAATGGCCTTGGCAAGAAATGGTTGTAAAATCAGGTCCATCAAGTGATGCCTGATTTAATGACTCTGCTAATTAATTTTCCAGTCCCAATTTTGGTCATAATACAAGGACTATCTGTCTTGGTATTAATCTCGTTAAATCCGAATGTTTTGGTTTAAATTATCTAAGAATAATGGGAGTTCTTAAACTCCAGTTGACATATCTGAAAGATTTTCCTTACTCTTGCTTCCTCGAGACATATTTATTTGGAAAACAACCTGAAATCAATTGAACTTCTTTTCCAGTACATATTTTTAACATTTACAGTTACCCTGATCTAAAGTGTGTTTGATATAAAGAGGCAGAAGCCCAGTATTTTGGTTATTATATCTTTCGAAAATAGTTCCTTCAAATGAAAACTGTCTGATCTTACAAAAGAAAAAGATCTACCTACAGTTTTATAAATTCTTTTCTGATATTCTTCAAATTTCTCAGGCTCGACATTTTTTAGTTTTTTTCTTATAAACACTCCAATTTGTGTACAAAATCCAACATCCTTCCCATGAGGTGGTGCTCCTACTCCAGTAAACTCTACTGTGTAATCATATTGAGCAGCAACATCCACAGCCCTAAATTTATGAGGAAAGAAAAATTGAGAAGTTTGAAGGTGTTTATTCTAACAAACAAGCACGCCACACATTCCAACCTTCTATGTCTACACTTACATGCTTAAAGTATGGAAATATCTTAAGGTGCAACTAGACAGCAAAAACATAGCTCAATATAACAAATAATTTCATTCACTTAGAGTGTCACAACAATATATGGTCATACTTGAAAACAGATCAAGAAGGAAAGAAGAGTAAGGTTTTCTGGTGGGAAG
>JANHFL010001840.1:149258-181488 GCA_032468155.1 Oxyrhabdium leporinum
AGGCTTCTTGCACGCGCAGTGGAGAACGGACCTGGAAAGCAGGTTAGTGAAGGGATGTCGCTGCCCTGGGGGGGAGGGGGCTTGGCATGGGTGGGGGAAAAATTAGGGCACCCCTCAAAAAAAGGGCCTAGCCGTTTTTTTTCGGGGGGGTAAAAGAAAATAAGACCCAGTCTTATTTCCTGAGAAACACGGTAGTCCTTAGCTTACACCTGTAAAGGAGCCTGCCTAATATGGTTATAAAGCAGATCACATTACCAGACCTGTTTTTACAATTGTTTTGCTCTGATTGTTAAGTAAATGCATTGTTTGCTGTGGGATATTTTTGCGCCAAATCAGAAGTAAAAACTAATTTTCAGCAAAAAAGTAAATCACAACCACCTGACCATGGGATACTACAAACGGACATAATTGCAAGCATTTTGCCAGGTACCCAAAATGTAGTCACAGGCAAGGAGGTGACTGTTAGAGCCAAGTCATAAGTACCTTTGGGAGTGAGGGGGAGGTCTGTTGTAGCTCCAAGCAGTCACTAAACGACCAATCGGAAGTTAAGCCCTATGTATAAATGTGACTATGGTAGTATAATGCAGCCAATATGTAAATATGGTGGTCAAAATTCATGCATGAAAGAGGAACCTTTGATAAGGAAAATGGAGTGAACAGCTGCCACTATTTATCAATAAATGAAATAAAACTAGAATAAGAATTTATATATATTTGGTAGAATGTTTGTTAGATGCAGAAATGGATTGAGAAATTTTAAGATGTGCTATCTGCTTATAGAAAATAGCAAGTAATATATGTTCTTTTGTGAGGAATTTATATTTGCCAAAATCAGTGATAGTGGTTATGAATAAGAGCTTTTTGAGAACTGGAGAATGATTTGGGTCATTGTGTTCAATGCCAAAGCAAATACAAACATGACATTGTTAGAGAATCAGCTCCTAGTTAATTAAATGTGGATAGTTGGATAATATGGAAGGAAAACAAACATTACTATTATCAGGCAAAGGTGTACTACTGATTTGTTTATTTTGGTTATTTTTTCTGCAATTAACTTTAAAATTTATTTCTACCATGGGTTTTCATGGTAGAAATTTTTCATTCAATTTCAAATTGAACATTTCCTTATTTTTGCAATTTACAAATCAATTCTTGATTTAGAATGAATTATTCAAAAGAAATGGTTACATGTTGTTTACATACTTAAGTGTGCTCCAAATGTAGATTTTTTAAAAATAATAAAAGCCACATATAAGTTTGTGGGGGGGAGAGAAACTTATTTTATCACCTATTACATTCTTCACTCAGCGGACTATATTAATAGTTTTAGGGGGACTAAAGGAATGTGTGCTTTCTTTTCTTTCATTTTCTTCTCATACTTTGAACTATACAAATATCTCTTTGCTTAGGTCTGCTGCTACCAATTCTATTCTCTTTTTTTCTTTTTCTTTGCATTTTAAAAAGTGGCATAATAGCTTCTGTATTTTATTTATTTAATCCCACTTTTATTTTTAGGAACAAGTCAAGGCAGTGAATGTAGCTAATACTACTTCTTCCTCATCTTTCAAACACTAACAAAATATTAGCTTGAAGTTGTTATTGATATCTTTATTTGGTTTGTTTTTATTTTAAACAATGCCTAAACCTTTCTATAACTTTTTAAGACTCTTCCAATCTCTGATCAGTATTTTTCAATTACATTCACTTTACTTATGAAGACTTGATATGTTTGCTCGAACAAGGGATGCTGTAATAATTGATAATCACTATTGCATCATGTGGTAGTGAGTTGCATAAGATGTTATGATTTTGGTGGTATTTTTCATCACCTTTTCATGGAATCTATAGTAATTGGGGCATGTCCAAATTTCTTATAGTTTGGAATGTACAGAAACAATACGCTTAATCAGAAGATAAAATTATAATGACATTGCGTCAGACAGAAGAAAATCAAATATAAATATTAAGGTAAATTTAATTAATTTGTTACTTGTTTACAGGTTACCCATGTTGAGCCTTGGGAGAAGGGAAGCAGAAAAACTGCAGGTCAAACAGGGATGTGCGGAGGGGTAAGTAGAAGTACGTGATTTCTGCATTTTGGAGCTTTTTTTAAAAAAAATAGTTAATCTTTTCAAAATGACCTATAAAAAACTTTAGTTTGCAAGCTTTCGCCCAGTTCATTAGTACAATTAGTCCTCGACTTATGATCGCAATTGAGCTCAACATTTCCATTGCTAAGCAAGCTGTTATTAGGTGAGCTGTGCTTCATTTTATGACCTTTTGCCACAGTTAAGTGAATCATGTAGTTGTTGAGTGAATCTGGCTTCCTTCGTTGAATTGTTATGTTGGAAGCTGGCTGGGAAGGTTACAAATGGTGATCACATGACCCCAGGATAATGCAACTGCCATAAATATGTGCCAATTGCCCAGTGCTGAAATTTTTATCACATGACCATGGGGATGCTGCAACGGTTGTAAATATGAAAAAAAGGTCATGTCAACTTTTCACTGCCATTGTAATTTTGAACAGTCACTAAATGAATGGTTGTAAGTCGAAGATTACCTGTAGTTCGGTCCTTTAAAAGTTTTGTTCATAACTCATGGAACATATTTTTATATGTTCCCTGAGATTTTCCTTATATTTATTACTATGAAATGTGTTTGAATGTTAGTAGCTCAGGTTGGTAGTTAGGCTGTTGGTTTCAGCTCCATGCTTGGCAATTTGGTTGCAAATGTTTCATCACCATTCGAGGAGACATTCAGTTCGCTTGGAATTGTGCTCTTCTGTCAGAACACAGGTCTTTAAATACCTCAGGTATTAGTGGCTAGGGTTGGGCTAAGTACCAACCCGAGCTACTAATATTCAAACACATTTCATAACCATAAATATAAGGAAAATCTAACTCTGAAATAACAATATGTTCAACAATATGAGTTATGAGCAAAACTTTTAATGGACCGATCTACAGGTAATCCTCAACTTACCATTCATTTAGCAACCATTCAAAGTTACAGTGTTTTGATACCTTAGGTATCAAATTCTAAACGCACTGATGATGTCTCCTCAAATGGTGACAAAATGTTTGCATCCAAATTGCCAAGTTCGGAGCTCAAACCAACAGCCTATTTATTTTTAAAATGGAGATTAAGAGGATTAATCTTTCCTAATGATAAAAGCAGTGCTAATGTATATTTTATATTTAATCAAATGCTAGTTTTTATTAATTTCTAGGTTCTCAGTTTTTTAAAGAAGGAACACTTATAATGAAGCTTTGGTAAAAAAAAATAAGTCAATAAGTCAAAAATTAATTTTTAAAAACATCAATAATATTTTACTGTGTGAGATGTTTTCATTTTAGAATATTACTTCCCAGTTTAGCAAACACCATGCATACATAACATATTTATCCCTTGTTCTAAGAGGAACAAACATGCAAACAAGTTATATGTACATGTCTCTTCAAGCTTTTTAAATGTGCGAAGGAGAAAACAGGTTTCATGTGTTGCCTGTTTTTGTTTTTTGTTTTTTGTTTTTTTTATTTATTGTTTTTAATGTTATCTGCCCAGATTCACTCTGGCAAAATGGATGACCGTGTAAGTCTAAATAAGGAAATAAAATATTTCTTTCCTAAGCAATGTAAGGCTAGTCACAGTTGAATAATTGGCAATAATATCATTTCATTGAGAGAAGATGTAGCTTCTTGTACTACATACACCTAAATCCGTTCTTCCTTCTAAAAATTTGAGTACAGAAAATTAATTTATTTACAAAATACCCTCACCTATATTGTTCCTCTGTTGAATCAATTATGGGTTGTTTTTTTCTCTTCTCATTTTGAAAGGTGCGAGGAGTTGGAACTGGAGGTATAGTGTCTACTGCCTTTTGCCTCTTGTACAAGTTATTTACTTTGAAGCTTACCCGTAAGCAAGTGATGGGACTAATAACTCATACAGATTCCCCATACATTAGGGCCCTTGGATTCATGTATATTAGGTAAGTAGTTTTGTATTTAATTACAAACTAAATTTTATCCACAGGGGGAAAAATGTTAAATTTACACATTACTTTGTATTTTAGGTACACACAACCTCCAAAAGATTTATGGGACTGGTTTGAATCCTTTCTCGATGATGAGGAGGTATGTCAACAAGGGTAATACTTTGTTTTCTTTTTTCTTTTCTTTCTGATATTTTAAAATATTTTATGAAATGCAAAAATAATCTTTAACTGCAAAGCTTAGCAGTAAAAACTTTCATCCTTAATGATGTGCAAATTTGGATTAGCTTTCTAACTTTATTAAAAGTTAATAATTTCTCAGAACTCAAGAGTAAGGTGTTTTTTGGTAGGAAGCAGTAGTTCTGTAATTTTGAATGGTCACTTTTTTAAACAGTTACATTCTATTCTTCCATGTTTTCACTTGCAGAATTGTCCAATCAACTTAAATCTCCCCCCCCCCCAATCTATAATAATTAGGAACTCCATACATACCTTGTTTAAATGTTAAATTCCTCTAATGCCCATACATTAGTTTATCTGAATTCTTTTTTTACCCTTCAACACTGATCTGATGTGGATTCTTTGGGTTTTATCACGAACATGTTTCAGTTATAGTACCCATATACTATACAATATTATACAGTAACAGTGGTTATTGAAATCAAGTGATGCAGTCTCTTAAAGTGAGATTTAGATGGGGGGTTTTTTCATTCATTACACATGCACGTACACAACACTGGCACATTTATTTATTTATTTATTTATATATCACATTCTCAGTTCTTACCCATAACTAATTCATGGCTCAGTTTTTCACTCAGCTAACTAAAGCTGCAGGAATAAAGAGGAATCACTTTCATATGTTAACATTTTTTCCAGTTTGCCAGTGTTGAAGATGTGAAAGCATCTATATATATAAATATATATATTTGCCTAAATATAAATGTTTTTATGAATTAATTGATACTCTATTTATACTTTTCAGGAACTACATTTAAGCTAATGTGTTGTTTTCTTCTTTAGAAAAGAAAATCTTTGCAACGATTTTGTTTGGAAAAACTGTATTTCTGAACACTTAAATGTGTGTGAGTGCAAGCAGTTTTACATACAGATTTTCTGTTCCTGTTTTAGATAACAAATCTCACTTTCCTTGTGTGCTTGCACTATAGGTTTGGGCCTGACAATAGCTGACTAACATGTCCTGAGCTGTGAGAGGGCATAGCAAGAAGGCCTTCATGCGGTAATGACCCTTTTCCGAGACAATGGTCATCATGGATTATGCGTTTCCAATTATTTGTTACTTTATTTATTTGTTGCATAACTCTAAATTAGAAAACTCACTGCTTCATGGCAGTTGGTTTGCTATTGCTTCCTATTTAGGTATAGTCCATTTTATACTACAGACTTTTCTGATCATTTTTAGACACAAATGGTCATCCTAAGTATGGATAAATGGTAGTTCTAATTTGTGGCAATAGTCCTCAAAATACCAGATAATGTAGAACAAATTACTTTTCCTTTATGGAATAGCCATATGTGATAATAGAATACAACTCAATTATGCTAATATTTCAACCTGATTTACTAAGAAATGGATCCTTTACTGCCTGGCTGCAGGAATAGTCTATACCTGCATGCTTGGGTATTAAATCAAACTTCCAGCCAGTAAAATAGCAAAATGCACAGATGCAAGAGATGAAGTTCATATAACAGCTTAATTATCAGCAAAAACAGCTAAGCCATCGTATTTGAAATATGGCAATCAGCATAAGTAGCATTTGTTTCTAGATAAATTTTAGATAGCTTCTCACAATCAGAATGTGTGTTGTGTTTTGTGTTTCTTTTTGAAGGACCTTGATGTGAAAGCAGGTGGCGGCTGCATGATGACCATTGGAGAAATGCTGCGCTCTTTTCTTACTAAGCTTGAATGGTTTTCTACATTATTCCCGAGAATTCCTGTACCAGTGCAAAAGAATATTGATCAACAAATTAAAACCAGACCTAGAAAAATCAAGAAGGATGGCAAAGAGGGAGTAGAAGAAGCAGACAGGCATACAGAGCGTAGACGTTCAAGGTTATATTTTAACTTTATTAAATAATTATTTAATCATTCTCTAGTAATTTGCGTTAATTGTATTATTTTGCTATTGTAAATATTTGTCTATTGCTATTACACAAATGATCATTTTGAACTAACAAACTGCTTCATGTTATTTTCTCAGCTCCTCTGTAACATTAGTACATATTCCCATATAATAAAGGTTTGATAAATGGACTTAGCTATTAGGTGTTCATGGTTGAAGTGAAATTTAATTGGAACACTTGCTCATGTAGAGGTAGCCCTCAATGACCATTTGTTCAATGACCATTCAAAGTTAGGATATGCTGAATGAATGGTAGCTTCAGCTGGTCCTTGAAGTTGTGGTTGTTCTTGCACCCCACAGTCATGTGATCAACATTTGGGTACTTGGCAACCTGTCATTTATAACTGCATTGTGCACTTCAGGGCCCCCCCCCTTTATCTCTGCCCTTTTGTCTTCCCTGTATTCTACTAACACTGTACCCCTGCTCCCTGATCTTCTTTCTTCCGTTGCTGTGATGACATGCCCAGCTGAGGCAGCTGCTGACCCTCCATGCACCTATTATATGAGGTTAAATTGCTTGTATTTACTAGTAGTTTGGTGCCCTTTGCGGAGTCCAATGAGTCTCGTAAGTTTACATGGGATTTGTGTGGCCCTGTTTTATCTCCAAGCCACTTGTTTAGGGAAAATATGAGTGAAGGGGGTTGGAACTTAGTCGCAAAATATCTAAGAAGAAATAGTTCACGTAGATCTTTGCCAATCTGGGCCAAAAACTGCGTTTGCCTCTATTGTAAATTATTATAATGGAACCTGTATAATGGGAATTACAGTCCTTTGGATCTTATTAAACCTCTCTTTAGAGATGCAGAGTTTATTATATTTAGTGTTTAAAAGCTATCAGGGACTGAATAGGTCAAAAAGGTTCAAGTTGAATGTGTAATGATTCAGAAAGAATGTTAGTAGTTATGACTAGGACTTTGGATGGAGTTTCACTGATGAAGGAACATGTCTTTGAAGTGCAGATTCTTTTGAATCTGTGGCACCTAGGGGAACAAATAGAGCCATTCTTTGAGTGTATTGGCTATAATTAGTCATGTTCTCATCATCCATATTAGATTATTGCAACATGCTCCATTTCAAGTTGTTTATTGTTCAAAAATTCCAACTAACAATGAATGTGAGAGCCCATATCCTGACAGATGAAATCCAGTTCAGCAGGGTAACACCACTTCTTCTTTGATTACTTTAGTGGTCACCTGTAGATTTCCTGATCAAAGTTCAAAGTGCTAGTTGTTAGTTACCTCTAAAGCTTTTCATAGCTTGGATCCTGGCTGTCTTTGGGACCGTGTGATCCAAATAGAATCTGCTCATTTCACATGTTCAAGTCATGAAGGCCCACTATTCATGAAGCCAAAGAGAAAAGTTGCCTTTTCTGTGGCTGCCTGGTCTTATGGTTTGTCCACTTCAAGATAAACCCATCTTTGAGTTAACTGATGAAGGAAGTAAAAGCAATCGTTTTTCAACATTTTTTTCCTGGTATAATATATATGTTGGCTGCTATTACATCTCAGTTTATTGATCTTTATTTCTAAAATAACAGTTTTGTGATTTTGTGGTTCTGGGTTCTTTTATTTATATAAGGTGACCTGTGTCTTCCGATGGGGATGACAATTAAATATATAAAGTATTTAATGTAAATTAAATAATCACCCAGTTTCATTGGGGATTGGGTGATATATAAATACAATTAATTAATTATGCTAACTAGACGTCAGAAATTGATCAAATGATTACGCCCTGCCTCTGGGTATTTTCTTATACATTACATCAGGTATAATAAATTAATAATGCAAAAATTTGATTCTTAAAATTGACAACCCAATAGATGAAAAAGATTAAATGTTCTACAGTTAAATTCTTGTTGTGAAAAAACTCTGTTTCTAAAGCATTCTGTCATTTTAATATAGGTCTCCAAGAAGATCCTTGAGCCCTAGGAGGTCACCTAGAAGATCAAGAAGCAGAAGTCATCATCGGGAAGGACGGGGTTCATCCAGTTTTGATAGAGAATTGGAAAGGGAAAGGGAGCGACAAAGATTAGAGCGTGAAGCTAAGGAGAGAGAGAGGGAAAGGCGACGGTCTCGAAGTTCTGATCGCACATTGGAACGTAGGCGAAGCCGGGAAAGGCACAGAAGTCGAAGCCGTGATCGAAAAGGAGACAGGAGAGAGAAAGAAAATGAAAGAAATAAAAGGAAGGAGCGTGACCATGACAAAGAGAGAGGTGTTGAAAGAGAACGAGATCGCTCTAGAGAGAGAGATCATTCTCGAGAAAAATCGAAAGACAGAAAAGGTAAAAGTGAAGGAGATGAAAGGAGGCACAAAGATGAAAAAGATGAAAGGAAGCATAAAGATGAAAAAAGAGATGCCAAAAAAGAGAAGCGGCATAGCCGAAGCCGAAGTAGGGATCGTAAGCATAGGAGCAGAAGTACAAGTAGAAATGCTAGCAAGCATAGTAGAAGCAGGAGTAAAGACAAGTCAAGTAAACATAAAAGTGGAAGTAAAGAGAAATCAAACAAGCAGAGCAGAAGCCGAAGCAGAGGAAGAACTGATAGCAGTGAAAAGACTCGAAAACGAGACCGTAGTCCTAGTAAAGAAAGATCACGAAAACGTAGCAAAAGCAAAGAACGTTCCCACAGATATGACCACAGCGATAAGGACCACTCAGATAAACACGATCATCAGAGGAGCCAAAGTACAGAACAAGAGAATCAAGAAAAACAATCTAAAAACAAAGATGAGACTGTATAAATATTCAGAAATGGATCACATTGAATCCTATAAATGTTTTGAAATCTTGCTTATTTTTTCTTAAAATTGAGATTGTGCAGTAGTTGATGAGCACTCTTCTTCAACCTCCCTCTAGGCTGCAGATTGTCATTTCCTATTTTGAGTAGGGAAGTGCCTTTGTAATCCCATTAAAAGTGTTGGCTATTCCAGTCCATTTGTTTAGTTAATTTCATGATGCAAATCTGTTTGTGCATTTTTTTTAAAAAAATGTTCAACTGTTTCTGAAATGTACAATCTGTACATATGTCCTGAAACTATTGTAATTCCTTTGGCATGGTTGCCATGTTGGTTAAATTTGTATACGGCAATAAAACTGCCACTAATTCTACTTTGTTTTATAGATGTGGAATTATGGTTTCTATCTTTGCATTAGCATGGCTGTGCTTTGCATAATAGTATGGCAGAAGCTTTTAAGGATGGGTCTTGAACATGTATTATATCTAAAATATTTATGTGCATTCAGCATCCATGAAGGTTGCAGTTCTAGAACTGTTGTCTTGGGAACACATTTAAAACACACTTTAACTGTGAAACTCAAGAATGTGTTATAATTAGATTAGACTTTTCAGAGGAGGTAGCAATTTAAGGCAGGGATATAGATTTGGCTGAGTTTTATGTAGTAGTCAATGCTACCTCAGAGGGACATTTAAGATTGATAAACCTATGTACCATATCTACATATACTTTATGGCTAGTGTTTATTGTTCATGTAAAGATTCTTTCAATACAAATTACCTTATGTTTTTCATTTGTTATGTTATGCCCCTGCCCTGCTATTCATGAAACAACCTTAGGCTAACAAAGATGTATTGAGGGAGGCAGGATGGCAAAATAAGGTCAAATACCAGACTTTAAGTTTCAGACTGTCAGATCTTTTTTTTATAAATGAGACATTTAAAATAAAACATCTTCATAGTGTTCCTTTCGTAATGCATAATGTTTTTTTAATCAAAGATTTGTGATCATTGCTTGAGCTGAAGAACTTTTCTCTAACAACAGGAACTAAATTTTAAAACATTTTATTACCTGTGAGATAATGTCAAAATGCCGAACTGAAAGATAAATCATATCATAAAAGTTCATATCTGTTTGGTAGATTTGTTCTAGTGGCCTGTATAAGAAATATCTGGAATAAAGACTGGATTAATTTATTTGTGGTTATCACCAGTTCATTGTGAAAAACAAGTCAGCCTGGGCTTGCATAAGCAATAGAAATTGCAGTTCATTGTGCAAAGAGTAGACCTCTAGTCTATAAGCAAAACTACTGAACAAGCCAATTGGCTCAGTGGTTTTATAACAGAATGGAGAACTAATTTGGTAGATTTATAATGCTTATTAGGTTATAAATAGTAATATTTATATAGTGAAAATAACCTACATGTCATCCTCAAAGAAATATAGGAAAAACATATTTTATAGTATTAAATTCTCCATAATGGTTCACACTGGGTAAGGGATATAAATATGCAATAATAACTACATGGTGGAATTTTATAAGGGTTCTAATAGCATTTTTTCTGACTAAAACATGGTACACATTTGTTGCAACAAGTGACCAAAAAAAGTACAGTGGTGAGGTTGATATAGAATGAAAAGGCATAAAGAGCATTACATTCCAGTTCAAAGACAGTTTTAAATATTCTTACAGGCTTGTTTCAGTTTTTTCACTCAACAGCTGATGCTGATCTGCACTTCTTCCTCTGTAAATCACTGAAAATTGTATTAAAAATATACATTCAAATCCAATAATTAAGGTACTGATATTTTTTACACTCTACCTCAATTTGACCCTTTATGAACTGTTTATCCAGTGCTTTACTTTGTAATAGAAGTGCTAAAATCTTAGTCTCCTTCAGGGCAATGGGTTTTTCCTATTTAAGATATGCAGGGATAATTTATATACTGTGTAATGTTTATTCTTTGAAACAGTCCAAGCTCAGTCTGCTTTTCTAATGTCCCAGGTGCTATCCCAACACACTGTTTAAACTTGACTAGCAAAATAATGAATGCAAAACAATGGTTAGACAATGCAGTTGTTCTCGTAATGTTGGATAGATCTCTTACAAGCGCAGAATGTTTCAGATTTAAAATACTTCGTCCACCTCTGGTAAGGATTAGTCATAAAAAAGGAAGGTAATCAGAAAATTCATTTGAAAATTTAAAAGTGAAATTATCTTTGGGTCAAGCCAAAATAGTAGCTTCATGGACAAACTCCTTTATATATATATATATATATACCAATATGGAAATGGTTTGCTATAACCACCTTTCTGAAATGCTTTTTCAACAGCCCTAATCTTTCCACTGTTGTATTAATTAGGCCTTAGCTTTTTGCGATCAATCAAATGCAAACTAGCCTCTGGCTTTGGTAATGATTTTTGCTTCCTTCGGAGTTAAGTAACATGTCTTGAGGTTGGCTTAGGCAGAGTGGCTGGGGCTTTCTTGTCACATTTAGTTCATTCCCTCGAGCTATGTTTAGCAGTTTCAAGTGTTAAGATTTTAGTAACTTATAGTTTGTAGCAAACTGCATACCAAATTTCATGTAGTTATGAACATAGATCGATAGACATTCTTGACTGTATTTCTATGTAGAAAATACCAATGTTAAAACAGAAATTGGATCAGATAGGATGAGTTTCTGATACAAATGTCTAAATATTCAGTTAGATGAAGCTTAGCTTAAGTACAC
Organism: Oxyrhabdium leporinum; assembly: GCA_032468155.1. Taxonomy (NCBI): domain Eukaryota; kingdom Metazoa; phylum Chordata; class Lepidosauria; order Squamata; family Cyclocoridae; genus Oxyrhabdium; species Oxyrhabdium leporinum. Next base: position 160,870 of record JANHFL010001840.1, read on the forward strand.
TAACTTAACCAAAATGGGCATTCAAAATCCACTTACCCATTCCTACTGAGTTTCCAGAACATGTCACTAGAAGAAAACATGCAAAGGTAAGTATTTAACTGAGAGGAAACACTTCTCAAAAAGGTTACATTGACTTATTTTTTAAAAAAAAGCTTAAAATTGTTGGATGAGTTTTATAATCAATAGTTAACTTTATAAACTTGTAAATACATTAATAGTTGAAACTAATCTAGGATAATGCTGGGTAAGAGTTTAGTGGTTAGCCTAGAAAACGGGAGATAGTCCCGCCTTAGACTCAAAGCCAATTGTGTGATGTTGAGCCAGTCACACGCTTCCCCAGAAACCAAGCAAACCTCATTGGAAAAACTGGTAAGAAAACTGTCCAGGCAGTCATCAGGAATCGACACTGCCTTAAAAATGTACGTATACACACACGTGTAAATTTGAGTCTTAATTGAATAGAACACTAATGCTAGCCATTTCTAAATAAATGCTAGTAGTTTTTCCAAAATTCTCTATCAACATAATGTCACAAGCTTTCATGGACTCGATTAATGAGAAGCAAGTCTCAAGAATAAAAATGATGTGTTACAAAATAATTGCCTATACACCATGTAGAAAGTTGCCATGCTGTTAACAGCCATCACAAAGATGGGCTGACAATCTGGCAATGATAATAGTGTACATGCCAGTCATTGTGTAAATTGGGTGTCCAACCTTGGCAATTTTTAAGACTTGTGGACTTCAACTGCCAGTCATCATCTTAAACCAGATTAATAATTTCTGTGTATTTTAATTTCCCTGCATATGCTTTCCCCCCAAAAAATGTTACTACTACAATTCCTTTTAGTTTTTTACCTGAATACATTTTCTTGGGACAAAATGCAAACTTTGCTCTATTATGATCAATTAGAGGTGACACTGCCACCATATAGACGTCCCCACAGGGTATCTCAGTGATGTCACAGTACGTCAGGGCTCCAGTGGATATACAGGTGAAATTTCTTTTTGAGCCATACAGATCTGTGCTGTAATTTATTGACTCTTTTGAATTGCGCCAATATACTCTTATGCTATTGTTGCCCAGTCTGTATAATTTAACCCCAGATGGACAACAAGCACCTGAGAAAATAAAATAAATTGCAGTTTTAGTGACTGACAGGCTCCATTGAATACTTACCACTTGCATTTAAAAGCATTCTATACAGATTATCAGCAATAATTTAAATGGTGTTCTGAGATTGCTCTCATTTCATCAAAAGGAAGGAGGTAGGATGTTCATAAGCTATAATGTGTGTGTTTGGTTTTGCAACTTTAGTGTTCGCTTTGTGAACCCTGTCAGTCAGTTACTGGGTCTTCAGTGAAACAAAATATGCTGATTCAGATGCAATAGATAATATGCAAAGCCAGAGAAGTGTGGAAATGGAAGTGTATAGTTATTTGGACTGTGCTTCAAATATGGATATATATATTTTTTTTAAAGTTGCCTTTTTTTTAATTGCTAGAGCTTTCAAAATAGGTCACTTTCAGTCTCAGAAAGCTGGATTATACGTTGGAATTGATTAGTTTTATAACCATTAAGTCATCATAAATAAGTGTTAGAAGTGATAGCAATATGCAACCTGTATAAAGTTCACACTTGCCTTATTTGTAGGCTATCGAGTGGATGAGCTAACATTTTCAAAGGAGTTTAAAAGACTATTTTTCCCTTTAATCCTGCCTGTCTCCCAAAACCCTAAAACTAAAGAAACAAGTCTGAAACCATTTCCTCCACCACAGTAACAACATCCCTCTTTGATCTTGCCAAGAAAACTGCAGGGACTAGTCCAGGCAGGCAAGCCAGGACAGCAAACTGTAAAAGGTTTCTTATTCCACATAATTGGATATCATATAGGCTGCAAACATAAAAATTGAATTAGTTCTGTATGACATGCACCTATTTATTATGAAGGGACATGTCATAATGAAAGGAAACTCATGAAGACTTTCTTGCTCTTACAGGTAGTCCTCCATTTTCCACTAATTGACCAAATTTAGGATGGTACTTATAACAAATCCTCAAAGTTGCAACGGTTGCAGCATCCCCATGGTCACATGGTCATGATTCAGGCACTGGCTCCCAATTACAATAGCTGCAGCATCCTGCTGTCACGTGATCACCATTTGTGACCTTCCCTTCCAAATAAAGTCAATGGAGAAGCTGGCAAGGAAGGTCGCAAACCAATCCCACCACATTTTACCCCCAAGGAGCCCCAATACAGAGTAGAAGATTCCAGGGATCCCATACTCCATAGCATCCCATGCACATCTAAGTTCTGTACATGCCTGCCCTTAGAGCTCTTCCGTCTGCACTCTGTAGTACCCACCTGCAGCCTCCACCACTCAACCTATCTCCCTTACTGCCCCCTCCACAGCCTCATCATCCCACTGATGGCTCCCGCTAGCAAACTTGGGTTCCCTAGTGCTCACCCAGAGGCTTACCTATGGCCCTCACTGGCCCCCAGCACACCTTAGCACCCATCTGAGACCCTCATCAGTTCACTCCTACTTCCAAGCACCTGCCCATGGCAGCTGCAGACCACCCTATGGCACTCATGCACGCACACACACACGCTCTACAACATCGTCCATGGCACTTGTGCACCACCACCCCCATGCTGCTTGCCTGGGACTCTTCCAACTTAATGGCCCACCCAGTCCTGGGGTTACAATGGCAACCAGAACTGCCAGGATTAGTGTCGCTAAGCAATGTGGTCATGTAACACTGCACATCAATAACATTGCAAATTGTGGTCCAATTGCTGTTGTTACCCGAAGATTATCTGCATTCTCGGACTTCTGTAAAAGTTACCAAAGACTTTGAATGGGACATAAGCCATTACATTGTGAGAGAATCTCTGATTCCCCTATTTAGTTTAAATAATCCTCTTTATAACCACACACAAAGTAGGACTAGCCTTGATGACAGCCTGGATAGACACTGAAGATCAATCTCTTCTAGGGTATCGGTGATTCTCTAGAAAAACAGGAGCGTATAGAAGAGGATCCAGAAAGACCCTTTCTGTAAGTTCCTTTTCCCTAACAATTCTTAGATTTCAAGCCCAGGAACATAAATTACTAATTGCATGCAAACATTGTTTTATATTCTCATATTTCAAGAGCAGTTTTAATCAGCAATTTCACATACTTACTAGAAGAAAATCCTTTGTATATGCAGTTAGAGATCAAACCTGTTTCACTAACTGCTTTGACAGTTACAGTGTAGTTAGTTCCACAAGTAATGCATCCTAAGAGACAAGAGGTTTGGAGAGTGTGACACCCGGCTTGTCTTCTGTCTGATTCCAAAATGGTTATGTATGTCTTTGCACCAGTCCCAGAAGACCAGCTGATGTTTGTTAGGGATTGTGTCACTTGAATTATTGAAAGATCAGCTGGGCAGCAAGGATCTTGGGGGGGAAAAAATATTTAGCATTTGATATTAGCCTTCTTTTAACTACTGTATAGACAGCCACATTTCTTAAGGGCTGATAAAATATTTATGCTGATAAATTGTCAGTAACATGGATAACAGATTCATAACATCTTGTGTAAAATATATCTTCCTATAAATATTTCGATACTACTTGAAAAAAAGTGTTACCGGTAGTCCTTACCACAGTTCGCTTAGTGACAGTTCAAAGTTACAACGGCACTGAAAAAAGTGACTCATTTTTCACACTTATGACTGTTGCAGCACTTCCAAAGTCATGTGATCAAAATTCAGATGCTTGGCAACTGACTCACAATTATGACAGTTGTAGTGTCCTGGGACCATCTTTTGTGACTGTCTGACAAGCAAAATCAATGGGGAAGCCAGATTCACTTAACAATTGTGGCAAGAAAAGTCACAAAATGAGGCAAAATTCTTTTAACTTCTCACTTAGCAACAGAAATTTTGGGTCATAAGTTGAGGATCACTGTATTGTTGTTGGGTTTATTTCAGAATTATACATCTATGTTAGGTGGAGCTACATTCTCTGTTTAAGAACAAGTTTGTGTTCTTGTAGTCCTACAACCAGTTTGATGCTGAACAAGCACATTATATCTATGGTATGGAGGCCCTTTATAATTTTGGCCTACAAACCAGTTGTGGTGCTGTTTAAAGCGGGGGTGGCGGTGACATTTGTAATAGTTGCATACTGCACACTGGTGACTTCAATTGTATTATTGCAATACTTTCCTTACCTGTCTCTAATGGGACACTGTAACTAGGCAAGCTGTATCCTGCTTCTGTACTTGCTACAGCATTGATAAAAAACATGGACCCACATGGAAGGTTATGGATAGAGCATGAATTTCCAGAACTTGTGCAATACCACTTTCCTGCTTCTCCTTTTACTGTGATAGTATACATTGCTCCATCATTACTGGCATGCCAATGCACACTAATTATAGAAAGAGTGTCCTTTGAGATGTTTAATATTTCTGGACTACATGGAACTGAAAGATTATAGAAAGAGCAGAGAAAAAAACTGCATTCTTATTTGTGACACATACTGTATTAAAAGAGATACACATTATATATAACATCTGCAATTTTACTGAAAGTCCGATAATACAACGGCAGAAACACACACACTGCAAAATGTCCTCTGTCTGCAACCATATTTTTTCAAATTGTGGCACAATCTTCTCTAAAATTTATTTATTGTATTTTATTGAATTCAACAGTAATTTACAACAAATCCCCAATGATCATTGGTGTCATGAACTAAGCATTGTCAAAAGCTAAGCAGAGTTTGGTCTTACTTGTATAGAAGATCAAGGCTGTAGCTAGTCTGGAATGTTTTTAAAAAAAGGAGCAATGGCCAAATTCACCTCTATAGTGTTACCAAGAACACTATGTAGACATGTCTATGGAGATTTTAAGAATCCAGCCTGACTTGAAGAATACTTTACTTAGTGAAAATAATATAATCAAATGTTTAAGTATATTGATATTATATTATTAGAGCAAAAACCAAACAAAGAAAAATCAGCCAACATTCCTTTGCTGTGGTTGTGCTTAACAGACAATAAGAGTTTCCATGAGAAAAAACAATATCAAAATTTTCAAAAAGAAATGCAAAGCAGTTTTATTTTGGTTGTTCTCTTGGATATTTCCTCCCCTCTCAAAAGTACTTGAAGTGTGATAAACGTACATATGGTTGTTTTCTTCTGCTACTTCCAACATGGCCATCATAAGATAGCAGTTAGTTTATTTTCAAGTCTCATTTCATCTTATTATAATTGATGTCTTGCTTTAAAATAAAGGCTAAACTCATACCTGTTGTCACTTGTTTAGGTTCACATGACATATTGCTGCCTCTGATTTCACTGTATGAATAGACTGTGATATTGTACTGAGTGTTGCATTCAAGGGCAGAGAAGGTACATGTTGTGGCAGTATCATGGCATAGTAACTCACTGGTCAGGGCAACAGCTCTGGTTTCATACATTTCAGCACCACGGACAGGAGACCAGGTAAGCTGAATGGTGTCACGAGACACAAACACTGGGCTAAAATTACTAGGACAGCAAGGTGCTAAAAGGAAGCAAAAGAAGAAGAAGGCAGGGTTGGGATTAAGGCAATATGAAAAAACAATAAAGCAAATTATTGCAATGCAAACATCCCAAATAAGATTTAGTCATGGGTTCTTATGTTGTAATATTATCATAGAAGAAATAATTGCTGGACAACTCTTGGGTACTTCAGCACCACTATTCCAAGTGGCAATGGTCCTACTGTTGGGTCATCAAGGATCTTCCAATATAAAAAGCCATCCAATCATAACTGGAAGCAGGCATTTCAGGAGTCCTTTGGCCTGATTTCCTGAAGACATTTCACGACTGGTCTACTTCTTCCTTTTAACTCAGGCCATATGATGAGTAGTGTAATCAAGAGATGATTCCTGCAGAACTAAAAACCTCAACAAGAGGGAAAGAATGATATTTCATCCTTGAATTAAAACCAGGTTGACACCAGCCTGGTTCTTTCATCTAAACAATTCATTCCTCCGGCAGAGATGGAATTGTTTCTGTACTGCTTAACACCATTATGGATGAAAACTTGGCACTGGCCATAACAGTCATGTAATTATTGCCCTTATCATTTATTAAAGCAATTTCTAACTTTGTGCAAAGTCTGTCCAATATACAGAAATAAACTGACCCTTACCTGTAGTATAGTTAAATATGTCACCTAAAGGGCTCTGTCCGGCCTTGTTATAGGCAAAGACACTAATGAAATAGGTGAAGCCACAATCTGATTGGAAAAGGCATCGGATACATGATGTGTTGCAGTGTACCTCCAAGCCATCATCACTCTTCACAAAAGCCACGTAATATTCACTCAGGTCAACATCTGACCATGACACGGTCAAACTGCCTGGTTCCTTCTCCTCAATGGTTATATATTCTGGAGCACAAGGGACTGTAAAGATTTTAACAAAACTCTCTTTAACTTTTCTCATATGAAATAAAACTCAGGACAATAACAACTGCAGCAATTTTTTAAATTGCCAATCAATGTGATGTTTGAAGAATGTTCATCTGTTGCATCTGAAATGATGTGATTTGGTAGAACATCTGCTTTTATCAGTCCACCTGTACTAAAGATGTCAATCACTGTTGTAGCCCAGTCTAAAGCCAAAGAAGATTACTACAAAATCAGTCCACACTGTATAACTTACACAGCAAACGTCAGAAATGGTCTTTAATAAATCAGAAAAGAGCTTGGAGGTCTTCTAGTCCAACCCCATGCTCAAGCAGGAGACCCTATACAATTTGAGACAAGTGGCTGTCCAGTCTCTTCTTAAACTCCTCCAGTGATGGAGCATGCACAATTTCTGAAGGCAAGCTGTTCTCACTGTTAGGAAGTTTCTTTTTAATTCCAGGTTGTTTCTCTCCTTTAGAAAGCATACTGCCTGCTATTTCTAGCAGCAGTAACACCTCCACTCACAAGCACATGGACAAGCACCAGTCAGATCTATAAGTACACATTATCTATATATATTTTATGCCATCAAGTAATTTTTATTTTAAAATAATTTCATTAAGCAAATGTCAGTATTGCATTCTTTTGTAGATTTTGGAGGAAATTATTCTTGCATATGATCTAAAAGACAGTTTGGTGACGTTAAAATTACTAAACAAGAAACCAGGAGACCATGAATTCTCGTCCTGTTTTAGACAGGAAGTCAACAGGGTAACAATGAACCAGTTACTCTCTCTTAGGTCTAAGAAGAAGGGAATGGCAAACCATTTCTGAAAATGCTACCAAGATTTGTCAATTGCTAGTACTCAAGACTGACATATATACACACAAACAAAAACTAAAGAATTAGCTGAAATAAAAAGAGTGGAAGCTGCTCATAAAACAAGCCTTGCAATCTTATAAGGAGTGCAATATTTTGGATATTTTATTTCCATTAAAAAATAGTCCATATATCTTTCTGTTTTACATTTCGCTGTGCGCTATAGTTTTTGGATTGTGCAAGTTCACCTACCAGTTTTGAAAATCACAGTCTCTGTGGGAGTGCTAGAACCAGCATTACTGTTTGCTACAACTGCCAGGGAATACTCAGCCCCACACTCCAATGATGATATAGTGCAGGAAGTGGAAATTGAACTACAGTTTCGTTTGGAAGTGTTGCTATAGGCTGCAATGCTGTAACTGGAAGCTCCTTCTGTCGGCATATAAGAAACCATTACTCCCAAAGACCCACTGTCAAAAGCCACTTGAACATCTCCTGGTGCATGAGGCCCTGGAATACATTTTTAACAACATTCCACTGTTATTTGAATGGAAACAAAACTAAAAAGTGCTTTTAATTGTAACTCTATAATCTGCTTCAACCATCATGCTAAAATGATGGTACAGTTTGTTCTGTTCTGGTTTAGTTTATAACAATTGTCAAAAATTGGTTTACAGCTTGGCTTACTGTGGAAAGCCATCAAAATATGGCTTATTTAACGTAACATTGTTAAGCAAATTCTCACTTTGTGTGTGGTATAAATCCAGTCTATATGAACGCTTACATTTCTAGCAAAGATGTGTGCAACTAAGAATAAGAAACCAAGGTAGCCAAAATGGCAACCACAAACATCTGATTGAAGCTGTCCTTGATGTTTGGTGATAATTTTGCTTTAATTGTCTCATTTGAAGATCAGTTGTAAGAACTGTTTATATTTTCATTCTTTGTTTATCAATTACAACTTGGTATTAACGCTTCAAAGAAAGCAGTAACATTGAAAACACAATGGTTATTCTAGCATTCTTGCTGCTAAATCCATGGTAATACACAAGAATCTTTTTCTTTAACCATTATTATATTTATTGAAATTCAATTGTTTGTTGTTGACTTACTTGTTCTTTGATTGTAGGTAAAATCATCTCCAGGTATCCCATTAATATCCCATGCATATACCTTAATGGTATAGAGAGTTCCTGGATCTAAACTGGAAAATGTCAGGGAGTTGTTGGTGGTATTTTCTTTTAACATGTTACCCAAACCATCTGATCTTATGATAGACACAGAGAATCCAATAGCCATATGTACAGCATTCCAACTAACCACAATGTTGTTACAACTCGGAGAATTTGCCATTAGCATAGGGGCAGCGAGCACTGTAAATGCGAAAATACAGATTAGATTTAGTGAGATCTGGTACATGGGCAAATGGAGGTGAAATCAGGCAACATATCAGTCTAAGTCAGTAATGGTAGCGATGTTTCTTAGATAATGTTTGTATATACTGTTGGCATATGTATTCTAACATAACAATATGCAGTTATCTACCGTAAAAATACATCCGTTATAAATAATTAAGCAAAAATTCTATGCCAACATTTTAGCCCTGTCCAACTTTTGGGAGGGCCAAGAATCATTCTTTATTTTTTTAAATGGTGTGTCATACAATCACACTCTAACAAGTAGTGGTGATCAGGACAAAGACCAAGCTAATGAAGTAAACTGCATTTCAATTTAAATTAATTAAAATTAAACATAGATCCAGTCATGTATTTAACAATGTCTTTCATATTCAAAACTACCACTTGGAAGTTACTGTGAAATACACTCAAACTTCTGAAGTGTGAATATAATGTTGGGCCTTATATCCATATAATCTCTGTTTTAGATCCAGCAACTCTGGGAAAATTAATTAAATCTCCTTCTCCAGACAAAGAAGACTTTTGACATATTCAACTGAGAAATATACTGTTAACTTTTAATCAACTTTCATTTACTAAAAAAGCCTAAAACATTGTTTCCTCTCATACTTATTTGGTTTCTATTGCATCTTTCTGATTCTAGATACAACCATTAAGTCAAGTGATTATGTGCCATAGATCTTCTCTAGGGGATCTGCCCCTACCTGGGCCTTTCAGATCTTCCAATAGTGCACCATTGCTACTGCTACTGTCCATCTACTTTGCTGTTCATCAGCCTCTTTTTCTCTTTCCTTCTTTTCCCAATACAACAGACTTGTCAAGAGAGCAGCATTTTCTCATAATGTGTCCAAAACATGATGATTTGAGGTTGCTCATTTGTGCCTCAAGTGAACTCTGGATTGATTTGTTCTTTGAGTAGGTCTAGTAGCCACAAATAACTAATTTCACTGACATTAGTAAATGAAAGGATTCTGTGTTTTCCAGGTGTTGCTGAACTGTAATTTTCAGTATCCTTCGCTCCTGACCATTGTGGCTGAAATTAATGAGAGTTATATTTTACCTGAAAGGCCTTGAGTTCTCTGTCCTTATGACCTCTGTATTTACTTAATCTCTTTTTAAAGCAAATGAATTTGTCATGGCAACAGCTGGTGGTGATCAATTCTATCACTGGCTTATTTATAAAAATATATTGATCATCTCAGTCCTGAAGGATTCTGATAGTGTACAATCATGAGCTATAACTACAAAATTAATATATAATGTAACACAATAATAATCATTTTGGTGCCACACACTCATGCAGCTATGTACTGCAATGGACTCAGAACACATATACTGTCCTTGTTTTATTAGTTTTGTTCTGCTGCAACACAATCTTCTCTGAGGATTCAGAAATTGTTTAAGCCTTTAAATAACATAACCGGGTGGAACTGGGATAACACAGATATTTTAAAAACAAATTAACTTTTTATTAAATACAGATAGTTCTCTCTTAATAATGATAATTAAGGATTGGAATTTCCATTGCTAAATAACATGGTCATAAAGCATGACATTATGTGACCGTGATGTTTAGCAATGGAAATTCTGGCACTTTGGGTTGCTGTTGTTAAGTGAATCATCATGGGTTATTAAGCAAGGCCATCACACACTGTCATCATTTTCGACCTCCTGCTGGCTTCCCCATTGACTTTGCTTGTAAGAAATTGGCAAAATAGCAAATGACAATCATATGATTGCAGGATGCTGTGCCACTGTAATTGCAAGCTGGGCACCAAGCACCTGGACGTAATTACTATGGACCTGGACATCCCCTAGACTATGGAGATGCTGTGATGTCCAGAACTTTAAGAACTGGTTGTAAGTACCATTTCTTCAGCACATTCATAAGTTTGAATGATCATGAACAAGTGATTGTTAAGCAAGGACCACCTGTAATTGAAAGGACTTTAAAATAGATTCATTGATTTTCAGAAATTAAACTCTGTCCCATCCATACTTACTTGCTCGATATATTTTAAGATAAGGAAAATTTAGAGAAGGTGAGTGTGGTTTTAAAACTGGAGCAAAAAAAATCAATAATAAAAATAAAGTAATAACAACAACATAAAGTAAAATCAATAATTTGTGATATGCTGACAGTATCTGATGGCCAAAAATGCAAAGGATCTCAAGCTCTAATAATATAAAAGTCAAGAAACACAGATCAAATTAATGATAATAATAACCTGAGAGATGGTCTTTGCTTGACCGTTTCACCAGCCAATCATTATATGTGGAGATACATATATACAAAAACAAATATAAATATAAATTAATGATAGCATTGATATTTTACTTTTACTCAAAAGCTATCTAAGTCTCTAAAGCAGGGTTGTCAAACTCGTGGCATCACATTGTTGTCACGTGACATATCACGACGTTTTCCCCTTTGCTAAATTATGGTCAGCATGTGACACATCTGGCCTGCGGGCTGCGAGCTTGACACCCCTGCTCTAAAGCAATAACAAACATCCTTTTGAAGCTGGATTAAACAAGTGGTTTGAGGTAGTTTGGCAAGGCTGTATGGCACTTTGGATTCAAGACAAAAAGTACAAATGCTACCTGTCTGCTACTCTTTAAAGCAACTGTATCATTTCCTTTTACATGCCCACCCTCTGAAGTTGTAGCACCAGTCCAGGAAACAATATATTTGTTTTGATGACTAGCATTAGAGAAACATTCCCATGTATTCTGTAGGATTTTTCCGCCTCCATATCCATTGCACAGCCCTAGTTTGGTTACAGAAATCACCTTAATATTTAATAACTAGTATAATGTCTGAATAAAATCAAAAAGTACCTGTCTTCGCTTTCTTTGAAGGGGAAGGCTGACTTCTTCCTCCTGTGTTTATAGATCGGATTGTGATTTTATACAGCATAGCGGCCTTCAATCCTGTCACGGTCCCTGGTGAATTTGTGACTATTGTTTCAATGAACATCTCTCCATCCTGTGCTGTCAGAAGATAATTGGATGCCCCTGTGACAGCTGCCCATTCTACTGTGATACTGGTACTCAATTTTGAATAGGCTTGGTCAATGATGGGAATCTCAGGAGCTTCAATAAAGGGAGGAGAACCTCAATCATTTCAAAATCAAGATATGTCATATTGAAAGTTGCTGAATGTGGATGTTTCTTTCAAAGATAGGAACTCTGATGCCTTTACGCTGTTCATAATATGTGTTTTCTTAGCAGTATCAGTATCTGATTCTAGAAACATAATAGAAGACCACACTAGTCCTCGACTTATGACCATAAATTGGAACCAGAATTTCCATTGCTAAGTAAGGTAGTTGTTAAAGGAATTGTGCCAGATTTTACAACCTTTTCTGTCATGGTTAAGCAAATCATGCGATTGTTACATCAATCACATGGTCATTAAGTGAATCCAACTTCCCCCATTGACTTTGCTTGTCAGAAGCGAGCTGGGAAGATCACAAATGGTTATCACATGACCCTAGGACACTCCAACCACTGTAAATATATGCCCATTGACAAGCACCTAAATTTTTATAATATAACTATAGGGATGCTGTGATGGTTGTAAGAGCAAGTATTGGCCATAATTTACTTTTTTCAGTGCCACTATAACTATGAACAGTTGCTAAATGAGGATTACCTGTATACAGTTGTAAGCTGAGGATTACCTATACACAAAAACTTTTTTTGAATAGAGAAAAAATTATAGGCAGGGAAAGAGAGAATTCATGAAGAAATGACAGAAAAAGAAAAAGAAACTACATTCTCAAACAGTCAGCAATTTCACAATAAATTGGGTTTCAGAAACCTTGGCAATTTTCCTGGAACTGTTCTAATGCAAGAAAGGTGAATTCCTTTGGAACAATATTTCCCTTGTATTTCCCTTAAGCCAGTACATTCTTTCATTCAGTGCTTATTAACTAGCTACTCAGATACACACACCCAAAAATATTTTGCAAGGATGCTGATTTAACAAAAGTTTGCACTAATAAGAAATTATTCAGAAAAAGGAAGTATAGTAGCAGAAATAACATGTCTTTACTTTCTACTTCACTGCAAATGTTTTTCTTCAAAACCACATTTAAATCTTCTGTTCACAAAATAAAGACTTGTGGGCAAGTAAAACTCAGAACACAGTGTTTCATTTTATTTAATTACAGAAATCCTCTATGGATTTAACTGTTTTATTGTACACTTCTCTAATTAAAGACAGAGATTAATATACCTCAAAGAATACAGTGGGTGCTTTATCATTGGGATTCCAAACTGAAGCAGCTAATTGCCTGATGAATTGTAAGAAGCCCAGGAGAAAGGATTGAAAAGGATGAATCAAATACATTCCCATGACACACTTAACCCAAAGTTAACTAAACACAACTTTTACAGTTTACAGTAAATTGTAAACTAAAAACCCAAACCCTAATTGGCTAAATTTTTATTGACTAGTTTGTGATTCGGAATGAGAAAAGCCTAGTTTGTGAAGGGGAAAATGCAGTTGATAGGATTAGCTGATACGATTTTTCATCAACCCCCATTATAATGGAATGTGTGAATGACCTTGAAGGACGAAGGGAAGAAATGCTGCCTAGGAAACAATCAGACAAAAAAGACAGGGGCCTCATGAAGTAACAGAGAAACAAGTTTAGGAAGGACCCAGCCTAATTTTTCAAATAGTCAGAATTGGTGAGGAGAAGTTTGTTCCTTCAGACTTACAAAATTCTGTTAATGTAGCCATACAATAAAGAAGAATAAACTCATCTAGTAATGTTTCCTGTCTGGTTTATCCAAAAAGGCTGACACCCATTAGCATTAAGAAGATAGATCTCAAAGGAAAAATTGTGGGAGGAATAGAAGTGTACAATTTGTGTACAATTTATACAATAAAAGTTGTCCATTTTATTTCCATTTGTTCATGGCAAAAAGAAGATGGATTCACAGTAGTACAGAAGAGCCCAATTCTTGGACTTCTGAATGGAGGGATAAGTCAAGATGAAAGAGAGTCCTTTAACTAGTTAGACTGCTGATCCATGCATATCACTATTGACCACACAAACCTTTTCAATGTGGCACTCTGCAGATATCCTGGGGAATAGGAATATAACTCCCACAATTCCCAGTCACCCAATTCTCCTTTTTTAAAACTATCTGATACTTACCTGTTAACTGCTTTATCAGTGTTTCAGCTAGTATAACCCCATTTTTATCAACAGCATCCACCATTACAGTGTAAACTGTGTTGGGGGCCAATGATGACAAAGTACCTACAAGTGTAACATCACTGAAATGGCCCATCAGAGTATGACCCAAAGTGTTGACAGGGGTTGTTGTGACTCTGTAAGAAGAGGCATTTGGAAATTTAGACCAACGAAGAACAATAGTTCTTGATGTCACATCATAAACAGATACTGTGAAACCTGTAAAACAGATACAAAAGCCACATTCAGTTTTCCCCACTTTCCTGGTTATAAGTTAGAAAATATTCAAATGCAATGCAAGTCCTTCAGTTATTAAGTTCTAAAAACATTAGCAAAAGTGTAGATTTTTAATATCTTTTTTTAATGGCAAAAGAAACTATTTTTTATTTTTTACCTGTGCCAGCAGAAATAATCTGTAAAGAAAGATTTGGAAAATTAGTAATAGAAACAAACACTGAGATGTTTACCTTAAAAATAAAATATAATGGCAGAATACTTAAGAATTTTCACAGAAGTACTGTACAGCTGAATGTTTTCAATAGGAGTTACTCCCTACTTATGAATTTTAAGTTTTCAATATTATGCACATAAAAGTCTATTAAAAGAGACTTCACATCCACATATAAGAATCTATTTAAAAACCCTTTACACCTAAATAATAATAATGTTTACTAATTAAATAATATAATAATCAAAAAGCTATGAATGAAATGGGCTAGTATTCAGAAGTTCATCTTACTACTGAATCTTTCCTTTCAAAATTGTTATTCTAGAAGGGAAAGTTTCCAATTGTTGACACACAGGTATGTGAAACCCGAACACAATCCTACCATTTTCCCTAGAAGATCTGAATGCAAACCTCCAAATCTAGTAAGAGAATTCCAAATATTCATTCTATCCCATGTTTCTGTTATGGCCACCATTATCACATGCATTATGGTGCTTTAAAGGATATAATTTGTTATGTATGATTTGTTGTCCACCAGCCATAACTGGATCCAAGCCAGAATGTTTAGCTTACTAAGATCTGTAGACCACTGTTGACCAGTTAAACCTGCTGTTTAGATCAATTGAAATTGCAAACACAAAAATATACAGTTGGGGCAGCCAGGCATAATTTACCAAACCTAATTGCTGAATAGTTACTGTATGCATTGGATTGAATTGCTGATTTATTCTGAATAGCTGTGTCAATAGATCACACCAAAATAATATACTAGGGAATAAATTGAACTGAGCTCAAGCTTCGAAATAAATACTGTATACAGGAATCATAAAACTAAAAGTCATTTTTGGGCTAACAACGATATTATAGCTGCAAATAAATAATAAGGGGTTTAATTAAAGTGAGTTTTTCATTTTTTTAAAGGATGTCTTTTAAATTATGAGTTGAGTTAATAAATTATAATAAAGGTGCATTTTCATCCTGCACTATCTCATAAAAATGAAGCACCCAATGCTGCTAAGCAAATAAATAATTGAGTGATAAGATTAAAAAGTTAATGTGTTGTAAAATATTTCTGGATCTGAGGTTGCAGAAAGTTTAAATCAATTAACACTAAATATTGATCTTAACCTAAGATAGTTTTAAAAAATCAGCATTTCAGAATTTTAAAAGTTTCATAAATTAAAAGAAGATGTAGAAAATATTAAGACTGAAAGTGTTTTTTTAAAAACAACAACAACAACAACAACAACAGCAAGTAATTCCTGGAAGAGGTTAAGAAATAAACAAGACAGACTCACCATTTTAAAACTTATCAGAAACAATCCAGAGGAAAGGAACAGTTTACAATCTCCACACATCGTACCTATTTTTCTCAACAACAGAATGAAATTACCACTTACAACAGAATTCACCTTCTAAGAAAATTATCAGTTGGCTTCAGTATCCAAGTTTGTGGCTCCTCCTCCAGGTGCAAGTAGCTTGTAAAAATTGTACAGAATAAATCTACATCTATTCAGGGAAAGATATTCCTTCTTTTAACATTACGGGATGCATACATAGTAACTGACATCTTACATAGTAACATCGTAGTCCATAAATTACTTTCTCAAATGTTAGCTCTGACAATATATTGAAGACCAAGGTGAATAAAACAGGTCTGTTCACAAGTTACTCTATTCATGTGAAATATACAATAGGGAACTATATATCTATTAAAGACAAGTGCATGACGTATTCCCCAAAAGAATGAAGCAAAATAAGTGTGTGTGTATGTGTACATACATAAATAGTAGATACAAATGGTCCTTGAATTATGACCCTTTGTTCACTGGATGTTTACCATAATGCTGAAGAAATGGATAGTTACATCCAGTCCCTTATGTTATGGTCATTGCAGCATCTCTGTGGTCATGTGATCAAAATTTGGCTGTGTGGCATCTTCCCTGCACTTATGACTGCCTCAGAAGCCTTGCAAAACCTCACGGGAAGGCCACACATGACTTGGACAAGAACACACAATTTGAACAAGGAGCTGGTGTGGCCTCAAGAAGGAAGCCTGGTGCAGCCATCAACTGCCCCATGAAGGGCCAGACAGGAAGAAGACTGTGAAGGAAGAAAAGTAGTTGGAGGGACAATGGAGTGCAAGGCAGATAAAAGGGCAGACATGGAAGGGAGTTGGTATGGGGGGGCTGAAGATGAAGCAGCCCCTTACCTTACCCAAGTTTGGGGCTGGGAGGGATAAAGCTGGGAATGGTTTGGTTTGGGATAGGTCCTTAGCTAAGGACTGGAGGGATACAATTAATGATAGTAAGGGGACTGCTAGGATTGCTGTTGATGAGCAATGCAGACAGATGATACTGTCCTTTGCTTAGTAATGGAAATTTGAGTTCCAATTGTTGTGGTAACTTGAGGACTGCTTGTAGTAACATTTGAGCCTGGTCATTTAACTTTATAGTAAATTCCTAATCGTTCTCAGATGCAGCACACAAACTTCTGTCTAGAATTCCGGGTTTGGACACAAATTTATTTCTAGACTTCCAAGACACAGGAAAAGAATACAGAGCTCTACTATTTCTACTGGGGAAGAAGAGAGCTTTTCCCACTGTTTTGATACAAAAATTACATCTAGAAAGTAATCTGGAATGCTGAAACTGGGCTTTTCCTGCTTATCCACCCTTTCTCCTTTTCCTTTCAGCCATAAAGTAAAAGGAGATGGTTCCCCAGCCCCTACTAGACAATGTTATTTCTCCAGCTCTATAGAAACTAGCTACTGTAGTTGCAAATATGGCAAGATTCATTTTTCTGCCCTCTGGGCTACTTCTGCTCTCAAGTCGTCCTCTACTGTTTTGGGGGCTGTGGTGCTTCATTTGTCACATTACAGTAGAACTTTATTTTAGATCACTAATTGGAAGAAGGGGTGCCTATTATTAAATGGTGTCACAGTTTATTTATATTTATTGGAACGTTTCATATAAATATACAAGTGACTTTCGTCCTTTTTTTCAACAGAAAACTACCATCTTATTGTCTTTCCCACTTGAATATTTTCCAGATCCCTCAGTTGTCATTTTAGCCAGCATCTTTCTTAATCTTCAAATCCATAAATCATCCAGTCTTTTTTTTTTGGTCTTTTAGCAAAAAGTCCATATAAGATTTCCAGTCATTTGAAAAAGATGTTCTCTGACAAAACCAGGTCAGTTTTGCTCTTTCTACTAATTCCAATATTTTCACAATCCATTTCTCCACTGTGGGAATACTATTCTTCCATTGTTATGCATCAAATAAGCTTGCTGCAATTACCATCTAACGTATCAATCTACCATGAGTCTTTTTAAATTCACTGTCCATAAGTCCCAATAAAAAGAATTCTG
Source organism: Oxyrhabdium leporinum (assembly GCA_032468155.1). Classification (NCBI taxonomy): domain Eukaryota; kingdom Metazoa; phylum Chordata; class Lepidosauria; order Squamata; family Cyclocoridae; genus Oxyrhabdium; species Oxyrhabdium leporinum. The sequence goes on from JANHFL010001840.1 coordinate 178,594, forward strand.
TTTTTAGCAGTATTAATCTTTAAGATCCTTTGTATCATTCTCCGTACAAATATCTCTTCAGATGGAAAATCCTCAGTGTCGCATTGCTTCCATAATAACTTCATTATAAATGAAAATTAATTAGTGCAGAAAATCAGATCATCATATGCAGTCTGGTAATTTGAGGGTGCATTATATTTTGCAAAGGGGTGGGTAGGCTGAGACAAATCAGCTTGAAGAAGACAGGCAGTTCTGACAAAAAAATCCCACCCATTCCGTAGTAGTGACCTGACTGATGGATGGTTTCCTAGCGAAGGCTGAAAAGCAATAAGGGAAATATCCCCTTGCCTCTAGCAAATGGTACATTCACAATTCACTATTTAGCTGTGGCTCAGAACAAAGGCAGGATCATAATTGACAAAGGGGCCAATTATTGTTACCATGGCCTTGTAGATAAAAAGCATTTTAACTTGTGGCCAGGAATGTCATATATGTAAACGCCAGGTGAGACTGAATCATAATGGCAGACTCAAGAGTTCTTAATGCAAAAATCTAAATTGAATCCTCTCCTGGGCTACCCTTTAAGAAATGTTTAGGAGGCCTGGGTATCCTCACATTAGAATTCTTCACAATCCATGAGAAAATACTAGCATTGGGGAAGTAACATGCTATATTACTAGGCATCAAGATTTGTATAGAAAGATAAGATAAGCCCAGTGGTGGGATTCAAATTTTCTTAGTACCAGTTCTGTGGGCGTAGCTGGTAGGCGTGGCTAGGTGAGCATGTGACTGGGTGGGCATGGCTAGGTGGCCATGACTGGGTAGGCGTGGCCAACTCAATGTCACTCACATCAAGGGATGCCTCACCTGTCCCCTCCCCTCCCAGCCATTCCTTCTCACACCTGGCCTCAATGTATCTATTGTTCTGTAAAAATAATGTTCACCTTTTTTCAACTTTATTATCTGCATCTACATACTATAGATGTACTTTCATGGATCACTGAAAGGAGGAAATGGCTCACATACTTTGCCCAAGAGTATGATAGGCAGGTAACAAAACAGGCTTTTGAGGGCTGCCACAAAGAAGGGGGGGGGGATTTATTTTCCAAAGCAGCAGAAGGCAAAACAAGAAGCAATGGATGGAAACTGAACAAAGAGAGAAGCAACCTAAAACTAAGGAGAAACTTCCTGACAGTGAGAACAATTAACCAGTGGAACTACTTGTCTCCAGAAGTTCTGGGTGCTTGATCACTGGAGGTTTTTAAGAAAAGACTGGACAGCCATTTCTCTGAAATGGTATAGGGTCCCCCCCAAAGTCCCTTCTAAGTGTTATTCTGTTATTCTGACACCGTTCCCAGGCCCTCCACTCAGATTTTGGCATCCTCAGTTTTCCTACCTGAGCAGGGGGTTGGACTAGAAGACTTCCAAAGTCCCTTTCAACTCTGTTATTCTGTTGTTCCTGAGCTAAATACGCTAAGACCCTCATTGGGACCTATCTCTTTTGCTCCCTCTGGACTAATGAGTTAAAGAGCTGCCTCTAGACCACCACCACCCCAAAAAAAAAAGAATTAGTGAAGGAGATTGTGGGACTGGTTTCTAGATACACTGAGAACTTCCGGAGGATTTATGTGGTCCCAGAAAAATTATTATTGTCTCCATATTCAAAATGGGTAAGGAAGGAGACCAGGGAAACTAAAGACCTGTCAGCTTGACTTTGTGTCAAGTAAGACAGTCAAACATGGGATAGATTTTATGAGTGGTTAGAGATAAGAAGTAGAAATTAGATAAAAAAAGATTGTTATGTATGAACTAAACATAAAGATGGTTTATAACTGTAAGTATAATATAACCAACAGGATTACAAATAAGCTAACATAAAGAAAACTTGGTTAAAATTATTCTGTTGCACCATTGCTATTGTTATTACTATATACGTTACTATTTCTTTTTTTCTTGTTTTTCCTCTGTAAATGATATGCCCTGACAATACACTGTATTCAAAATGTTTATGAATAAAAATTCAAAAACAAACAAACAATCAAACAGATTATCAAGCCACATATCTGTGAGTACTTAGATAGACTTGTTATAAGTACAGCAATAAAAGCCAGCAGGGGTTTCAGGGCTTCCCTTTCGCTTCCTGGGACACAGGCTTAACTTCGCGGGCAGCCACGGTGAGAAGAGTGGTGCAAGCCCCACGGGCTGGAAAGTAAGGCTGATGGCGAGGGAGGGAGACCCAGTCCAGTCTTGCTGCGCTCAGCCAAAGGGCACGGGCCGCTTCAGGTGGGACATGGCAAGGCTCAGCCACCTTTCATGGCAGGCCTGGAGTGGGTCTCGCTCCCCCGCCATCAGCCTTACCTTCTCAGGCCAGGCTTGGAGGGGAGGGGCAAGGGGAGGGGCCAGCCAGTGGTGGGATCAGCTGGTTCACCAAACTGCAGAAAAAGTTAGCAACCGGTTCGGTTAAACTGGTGCAAACTGGCTGGATCCCACCACTGACCTCCACGCACAAGATGGGAAAGCTTTGCCCTTTAAAAAAAAAAAAAACCTTTGCCATTTTACCCCTTGCCACCTCCTCCAGATGCCCTGCTTCTGACCTCATTCTCTGCTCAAAGACAGCTTGATTTTGATACATCCTAATTCCAGCTGCAGGGAGAAGCCAGATCTCATGATGCCTGGAATTGAGGTGGAGGCTGCATTGGAAATGATTTAGGGCAGGGCTGAGAGAAACAGATTAACAGATTAACAGAGTTGGAAGGAACCTTGTAGGTCATCTAGTCCAGCCCCCCAGCCAAGCAGGAGACCCTACACCATTTGTGACAGAAGGCAGTCCAGTCTCTTCTTGAAAGCTTCCAGTGATGAAGCTCCCACAACTTCTGAACGCAAGCTGGTCCACTGGTTGATTGCTCTCACTGTCAG
>JANHFL010001841.1:32365-44294 GCA_032468155.1 Oxyrhabdium leporinum
GGACTTTCTGGTTTTTCTTTGAAGACGTTTCGCTTCTCATCCAAGAAGCTTCTTCAGCTGTGACTGGATGGTAGGGAGTGGAAGAATTTATACTCCTTGCAGACAGTTGGATTTTGCATTCTTTTAGCAGGTTGTAAAGGTCACCTGGAGGTTACTTTGTGTCATCAGAGTGGTGCAAATGGGTGTGGAGCCTTCTTGGAACTGTTGAAAGGACTGTGTTGTAGATTGGAGATAGATACTGTTATATCCCTCCCTCTCTGTTGCGAGAGGGCTGTTCAATTTTGACATAGATTGCCTCTTTAACTCCTCTTTCAAACCAGCGATCCCTTCTATCTAAAATCTATATCAAACTTGAACAGCCCCCTCTCAACAAAAGGGGAGGGATATGACATCATCTATCTCCAAAAACATGTCTTCAAAAGAGTGCCCTGTGTCTTTTAAATGTAGATGGACTTCTGAATCTAGTCCTGATGTGTATAAATCCTTCCATTCCCCACCATCCAGTCAGAGAAGTGAAACGTCTTTTTAAAAAGCCAGAAAGTCCAGTTGCCTCTTGAGGAAAAAAGAAAAAAAGAAGCATCTTTGGGACACCCATGACCTGGATGACTGAGAATCTCCATAGATGTTCAACTGGTTGTGTTTTACAGTTTTTCAAAATGTTTTTATATGTTTTTCCATCTTTGACTGGGAGCCACTCAGAGTTGGCTGAAAGATGGACAGCTGTATAAATGTTATAAACAAATAAACAAACATGCAAATGGAATATCTAATCTTTCTTCCAAGCCCTTATTTTTTAAAGACAAATTCTCCAATCTAGAACAGCATTCAGGCATTAATTTAAACTGAGATCCAGTGCAAGTCTTCTCAAAAACGAAGTCTACCACATCTTACGACATACAGTAATATGCAATACTTGATAAATGTACCCAGAATGTGAACATTTGGAATGGATCATTTCTACCTGGCCAATTTTAGCTGGTGGCTGATTTAGTTGTTGCTGGTGCTTGGCTCAGTGGTGCTAACCGCTGTATCATTTTCCATGTCTATATTCTGCATATCAGAAAGTAACACTACAACACATGCATTACAGTTAATGAAAATAGTGGGTCATTGCCAGACACAATTCAGTTAAAGGGCCCGTATTATGCAAGGGGGTAATGCTTTATTTCTGGCAGCAACCTCTAGCAAACATGCTGTACACTAATGAAAACATTGGCTGTTTGGAGGGGTTCAGTAGACACACCACAGTGTAACTTGTTGAAGCTGAAATCAATCAATAAAAATGCAATAATGTGACCATTCATTCCATCTGCCCATTTCTTCATAAGCAGAAGGGCTGCAGCTGGGTTGCTGTCCCAGCTCTTTTCCATTAGAGGTTTATTTAGATCAAAGCAACTCTTTATGTCAGAATCTTCCCATTAGGAGTCTCCAAAAGGGCAACTTCTCTAGAGTAAATGTTTGAAGGGGTAGCAACCAGAACTTGTCACTCAGTCATGGTAGGATGACTGAGTATAAATTGAGAACGGATCCCTGAGTGGGCCTAAATTTTTAATTCCAAAAAAGAGCCAAGTGTTCAATCTGGCATCATGTTGGCCTTGGATCTACAGCTCCGTTATCGTTTGCCTGCTTCCCTGCTCTTAATTCTAATGACCCTTTGTTTTATTAAAAAGGGTTTTTTTAAGCTAAAGGGGATCTCTTGATGATCAAAATGTATTGTTGGAAACGTATTATCTCCCTGTGTTCACAGCTAAGTCCCCAGTTTGTCATCCTAAAACAATGAGACTATGAATCTGTCTTATAAATTTACCAGCCCCCCCTTTTTTTGCCAGCTGCTTCCATATGTGAGAGATGAATGCATTTTGAACCTAGCGCAGTGTTCTCATACAACTTTTCCTAATTTGATATTCTGTACTTCAATTCCCATCATGCTTAGCCAAACTGGAGCTGCATGATTGGAGAACATGTCCATACAGGGTCACAAATGCTGCTCACTAACATCAACCTTCCTTTGAGTCCTCAGCTTCTGCTAAGTGAAGTAAAACTGATGAGGGGTTTCAGAAATGGGAAGTTTGAGGAACCATTTAACAGAAAGATATTGCAGGATGACTGCCAGGTCAAAAAAATAGTGTGGAAGCACACAAACATTTGGCTAGTTATATCAATAGTTTTGCTAAGTTTTCCTTTTGCATTTTCCAATCAAGCAAAATAATTTATGTTTGGTTTTTCTTTCAGCAGGGTGGGTGGGGGGAATAGGACATTCTTGCACATGGGACAAAGTTCTTATGCAAGTGTCCATTTTTTCTGAACAGCCATCTTTCAACAGTCAACAATCTTCTTTGACTTCCCACAACTCACTAAAACCTCAAGGGAGCAGAGCAAGAGAAGAAATCATGTTGTGGTGGTAATGGTGGTTTTCCTTCAGATTCAGCAGTTCAGATAGTCAAAGAAACTGAAGAGCAATTGATTGATATTTAAGTGGAGGGGGAAAAGGCAACTGTCACTTTGCTACTTTGCAACAATAAAATCAGCTCAAAACTTGTAAATCAAAAATGGACTAAAACACCAAGCAAAGAAATTGCTCCAGAAAAAACTTTCAGGAAGCTAAAAGATTTTGGCATGATCATACCTGCAGCTGAAAAGAATGAACAATAATAGTCAGAAAGGTGGGATGCCAGGAGTCACTCAAAGACCAGGTAACACAACAGAATATTGGGTTTGTTCATTGTGCTGCCCCAGTTAATCCTTTCCCCCGTTGACTATGTCAGACATTAATTCTTTGTGTGAAGAATAAAAATAATTGCGGTCTTCGCAAAGAAAAAGCTATGAGCTATTGTCCCTCTCAAAACAGTCTTGGAAAATATTTTAATGTTTATGAGAATGAGCTGATTCGAGTAACTTATCACAGTTTGAATTCCAGTGTTATGAGAACAAAACTGACATGATTTGTGCGGCAGTTTCACATAATGTATTGTTGTTCTAGAGTTAGAATAATGGGAGGGAATAATCAGAAAATTGATCCCTTATGTTCAGAACAATTATGCAGCCTTCACCAAGCCTAGATCTTAGTTATAAAGAAATGAATGATTATTTATTCAGCTAATAGAAAGATAAATTGGATTTCATTTTATAAAAGGGAAAAAATAGTTGTAAATATCTTGCTCAGATTAAATAGAAACAGCCTTGGCTGAAGTGCCTTTCCAAATGTTCTGAATGTTGTTCACTTAACTGAATACAATCCACATTTCTTCCCAAACAAGTGCTTCTGTTTGCATTTCTAGCAAGCGAGCATTGTTGCTGCTGGGAAAATATAGTTATTTCCTGAACAAACAAGTATAATTTTTCTCTGGTGTAGTTAAAAGGTGCTGGAAGAAAAGCATGGCACTTATTGGATAATACATATTGAGAAGAGCCACAGCTTCATATTCTGGACTGAGGGACAAAAGTCTCCAAGTTTTTTTGGCAGCACTTTCTCAGAATTAGGTATTGTGGGATATACAGTTACTCCTTGACCTAGGACCATAACTGACCCCAAAATTTCTGTTGTTAAGTGAGACATTTGTTAAGTAATTTGCTGCAGTTGTTACATGAATCGCTGCAGTTGTTAAGTTAGTAGCACAATTGTTACGTGAATCTGGCTTCCTCATTGACTTTGCTTGCCAGAAGTTTGCAAAAGGTGATCACACACCCTGGTACACTGCAACTATCATAAATATGTACCAGTTGCCAAGCAACAGAATTTTGATCCCATGACCATGGGGATGCTGCAACTGTCGTAAGTGTGAAAAATAGTTATGAATCCTTTTTTTTTTTCAGTGTTGTTGTAGCTTCAGACGGTCAGTAAATGAATGATTGTAAGTCAAGGATGCCCACTGAGATTAACTGTGCCATGCAGTAATACTATTGGGCTTCAGGATATCTCAGAGAGATACTTTCAGATAGATTTGTGGAAACTGCCCTCCCTTACTCTACAAAGAGAGATTTATTTTTCATCTCTTTCTTTCCTCTTCTTTCTTTTTCTCCATTTTACCCTCTCCACTAATCTGCACATACATTGGTAATTTCTTGCCTTCAACATGTAAGAAAGTTACTGCACCACAAAGCTGCCATCTCTTTTGGCTTTGCAGATTTTTCCAGAGAACCACTGTATGGCCCTAACCTGTATGTTGTTTCAAAGAGTAGAACTGGGATTCTATTCATTTTGCAAGATGCACAGATAACATAAGGCCAGGAGAAATTAACCGGCCTGATTTCATTCTTGTACAAAAAACTCTTCCAAAGTTAGGCATTTGGGTTTTATTTATCCCCTGAATAGCTCTACTGGCACCTTTCTTATGTGTATTTTTGGCTGCTTCCCAAAATGGAGGCATATGGATTCTTCAAGACCAATAGACTTTGGTAGATATTTGTCTCATGAATTTATTAGGTCCCCATTGAAAGCCATCAATGTTGGTGGCAACCATAACTTCTTGTGGTAATGAATTTGGAAAAAAAAGTGATTTTGTTGGTCTGTTCTAAATCTCCTTCCAATTTCATTGGATGACCCTTGCTCATAGTATTTTGAGAAAAGGGGAATGCAGTGGGCCATTTTATTCACCTCATATACCAAGTCAGTCACATTTCTCCAGGATAATCAGTCCAAATCCTTCTCATTTTTTCTTGAAGGAATGTGTTTCATCCCTCTGATCATTTTGGTTACTCACTTTTTACCTCTTCCATCTCTAATGTATATGTTTTTTCCCCCAAATGTGTTGACAAGAATTGTATACAGTATTCCAAATGTGTATCAGACTCTCTAAGGTGGTTGGCTTGGAGTTAAAAGAAAGAGATAATACTCTTGAGTTAAGTTAGATTAGAAGATGAGAAGACGGTGAACTATGAGAAACAGCTGTGGGCAGAAGGAAAGGGAAAAGTCAGCTGTACGACTTGCATGCTGAAATCTTGCCAAGTCATGCTATGTACAAGAAAACAGAAGAAGAGCCATTTTATAAAGAGAAGCACAAAGGAAAAGGGGGAACAGTTCCTCTAATGTATTCTTCCCCATTACAATAATCTTCTGCACAGTAGTACTAAGGTAATGCCCTGCACTCCACTCAAACAAGTTTATTTATTTATTAAGGGTTTTATCTCTGCCTTTACTTCTTTATAAGTAATAGATAAGTATATATATGTTACTTATAAGTAACTCAAGGTGGGAAACATACCTAATACTCCTTTTTCCTCCTATTTTCACAACAGCAACAATCCTTTCAGGTGAGTTGGGTTGAGAGAGAATGACTGGTTCATAGTCCATAGTCACCCAGCTGGTTTTCATGCCTAAAGCAGGACCAGAACTCGGCATCTTGGGTTACTATGCCAACACCTTTACTACTACATCAAACTGGCTAGTCAAAAGAGGTTGGTTATCCTATGTAGATCTGTTCTACAACACAAGAACTCATGCTAACGGTAGTGAGAAACAGCCAGAAGATCTCTGTGAGACAGAATTTAAAAAGTCCAAGTGGCATCATGTCGTTACAATGATCCCTGTAACTTTTCTGATTACACACATAGACTCTCCAGCTAAGGAGAGAGAAAAATAAAACTTGATTGTACAGCCTGCCCTGGAAGACAAGATCTGGTTCAGAACTTTCTCAAGAGGTAGGCGTGGGACATACTTACAGTTGCTTGTTTATAGCAGCCATCAAAGTAACTATGATTCTCTAGATAAATTTGTAGAGGATGAGACAAACTCCTAAAGTTAGCCTCCATCCTGGGTTCCTCATACATCCTCACACATCCATTTCCTAAGTAGAAAACACCATTACAGTCATGTTCAAGAATACTATCCTATATACCTGAACAGATTTCCTAAGGAACTGCTCTGATCAAAAAACAATATTCGTAGAGGCTTTCAACTGATAGAGCTCTAATCACACATTGTGAGGAATTGCAAAACAGTATGGATTGTCTCAAATGTATTAACAGACCGCGTGGTCTCAGTTCTTAAGATATTCATTATGTCTGAATATGGGTTCTGCACTTCCAACACTGTTGCCAATTATGATATCCTGATTGACTCTAGTGATTATCCAAAATTCACGTCTATATAACTCTTTATGCAAAGAGCTGTACAGCTTAATAATGTAGAACTATAGCAGCATATTGCTATTGGAATATAAGAATATCCTTGTTGGATCATTTTAAGGCTACTTTGAGTCCAACGTATTGTATCCAACAGTGACAAAATTAATTTTTCTGAGAAACCCATAGGGAGTACACGCAAGTACATACCATGAACATTTAAATAAATAAATATGGCATTCTTTCACACATAGGCTTTTCATTTCACAGTGCTCTGATTTTACACATACTTGGCATAACCTCAGAATGTTTTGACAAAGCAATGATGGATGATTAAAAACAGGCTGATTCTCATCTTCTAGAGAAACTGTTTGACAATGGAATGCTGTGCACCTTTAAAACTTTTATGGAAAACAAATATAGGGAAAGGGAATCTTTTCCTGAAACAAATGTATAACTTTGTCCTCATATCATGAACTGTAAAGAGCAAATAAATGACAATATGTGTAATGTTCATCAGCCATGTTGAATGGACTAGCCATGCCAATCTATGATTCTGTTGTGGGCATACAGCAGATGTGAACCTCGTGAGACTGTTATTGTGGAGAAAACAGAGGAGGGATCATTAGGGTCTGTTTCTCACAGCTTGCTAATCCTGAATCAGAAACTATGTGTAAAGGACGTACAAAGATGTCATAATATTATTGATTTGCTATCCCATTTTTTTCTTTGTACAAATTGTACAACAGGTTATATGCAATGTTCCTTCATGAGGAGCATAGGTCAGTTCGCTGAGACAGAGTAAATGACCAGAGTCACCAAGCCTCTCTTGGTCTCTCAATGTTGACCCCAGAAGAGGCAACTTGTAGAATATCTGCATGCTCAACTTTTAAAGCAGTATTTCCATCTTGTTCCAACACAAGCTATGTCACATGATCTATCTGTCACAGTTCCTACCAAGATAAAGTGAGGGTGGGGCTGTCCTTGCTCCTACTCATTATGTGAGGCTGATGAGGGCACATATCCCTTGTACTGAAAGAGAAGTTGGAATGATCTCACGGAATCCGAACTAGTTCTCATGGTATTTCATCTGAGCACCTATTTACTTTGGATTATCATAAGGTTAGACATGTACTCCTCCAGAGGATAAAAGATTTGGAATATTGATTCAATGTCAGTGGGAACCCACATATCAGCAGAACCTTGATCCCATAGAGACCTGGTGTTATTTCTTGCTGAACCTCCTTTCAGACATGGGATAATATCTTGTCATTCACTTTCTTGCTGTGTATACTCAAAAATTCCCTTACATGAACAAATTTGTCCATATGGTTCAGGAGAGATCAAAACCATTGCTTTTGAAACGTTGTACTTCATTTTTTGTAGACATCTAAGGAGCTTACTGGTTTTACTTATCTTGCCACGACATCAATAAATAGATCTTTGGAATACAAAGTTTTTACTTTCTGAGGCCAAATATTGTGGGCAAATTTTGCATGGCAGGTGTTAAAACATGTCATCTAATATGGCATCCCTGATTACCATATGTTTATTTGCTTGCATATGCTTCTATTTATTATTGTGTATGAATCACTGATTGCAATAAGGATAGTATGCATGATACTCTAATTGAAGGGTATGTTAAGGAGATTACCTGCTGGTTAAACAACCCAGAGTTTTTATTTAAAAAATTGACAATACATATTTCAGTGGGGCAGAGTAGAGCTGTATTCTCATTGCTTCCTCCAAATGGAACCCTTGAAACATTTCAAGTTGTGTTCTCATGGAATATGGAACACTCAAGTTATGTCAACTTTTCTCAGAATATAGCCAATTTGAACTATAGAAGCACTTTAATTCTAAGTTTAAAAAAGAAGGTATATTTTCTGTTTCATGCCCACCCTTCTTAGTTTATATTTATATAATTTACATAACTGCCCATTTCATATATTACGTAGTGACTCTGGATGGCTTACAATGACAGAAAAAAATAAAATAAAATAAAAAGAGCTTTAACTCAATGGTATTATACTAACACACTTACTATTGTAATATTTGAGTTCAATTGTCTTCATAACATTTGAGATTTTATGGCTCAGTGTTATCCCTAAGTGACTGCATTCTTTTGTATTGAATATAGTTGAAGGGAACTATGAAATACTACTGCACACTGGAAGAAATATGGAGCCTCTGAATGTAAGAACATTATTCATACAGAAAGGCAGATCAAGACACTGAGACAAAAACAAAACAAAAACCTAAACCTTATGCTCAACAAAGAAAAGACATCTTCCCAACCTCATTTTTAGTGCATATACACCACTCTTGAAATATTATTTCAATTTGGCTGTTGTATTTCTTAGAAAAAGGCAGAAACAAGATTTTTCTTGCACTGAGAAAATATCTTATAAATTCAGTGTACGGTACCTAAGACCCTAGTCATGCATTTTCGTTTAAAAAAAAAAGTTTTAAAAAAGTTATCTAAGCAGAACTAATTTCTTTAAACTATGCTAGTAACTTGACACATACTTTTTTCTCCCACAGAAAAAGAAAATACAATCCCAGATAGAATATAAGCATATGCTTCAAATTGAGCAGAATTTTAGTGGGACGAAAGTCTTGAACAGGAATGTATGGATCAGTTTAAATTATCTCAGTTTTAATATCCACATCCATCAGAACAGCATTCATTTCCATTAAAAAAACAACCTGTAAACAAGTTAACATCCATTCTTGTTTTCATAACGTAGGAAACATTTTCATATATCTAATTTACTTAATTTTTAATATAAATTCCCAAAGAAGCCAGATTTGATAGAAATTCCTCTCATATAGAGGATGGTACCACCTATCTTGAATAGTTCCTGCCTCTCCTATAAGACGGAATGAGTGCAGTAGCTCTATTAACTTGAAGTTCAAAAATGCCATCACGACTGCTTGCCCAGATAAAAGTAGTGTTTTATATAAGCTAATTTTACATTCAAATCAGAACCTGCAGTTTTCCAAATTGTGCAAGATACTTAATGAAACAGGTATAAAAATGTGTAAAGACCAAAGGTGCAGAAAGTAGGTATATGCTAGGAGAACATACATGTGACAATTCATATGGACTTTTAATGCAAAATAAATGAACCTGGATATAGACAAATGTAACTATAAACCTCAATGACTAAACAGAACAAAAACTTGCTAACTGTCCTTATTCTGTTACCCTAAAATGTCTGCTTGCTTGTTCTGATTCAAAGCTTTACTTCAAAATTCATCTTTGCTGAAACTCAAGACTTTTGGACCACAAGATTTCTTTTGCTACCTCATCACTTCTTATGATTTTATGTGCCACTTGCAAACCACGAAAGATAATTATCTCTACCTTTCTCTGTCTATATTTTGAAATTCTCATCAAAGGAGTCTTTGAAATTCTCCAGAAAGGTGCAGCAAGCCTGAGTTCTGCAACCATCTTCTGCAAAGGGGACATTTTCATTAGCAATGCCTTAACTTTGTAATAATCTTTCCCAAAGGGCATTCATTCTGATGCTGTTGTGTCAGCCAGGAATATTATTTTTTAAAGCTTGTTAGCTTGTTTGTTCTTGTCGAACTTCTTTTTATAGGCCTCCTCCTTTTTTAGCATAGTTGTTGTGTTTTCACACTTTGGTTGTATATTTAAAGAAGCAGACACAAATATAACCAAAAAAATGAATCCATCATAATAGAAAATGAAGTACTAATTTTTACAGGCAAGTAGAGGCGTATCAATAGCCCCATTGGGACATTATACAAAGAGGCAGTTTTGAGCTTCAGAAATAATCTGGCAATGTTGCTTCAAACCAAGTTGAGATGAGGATGGGGCACTTGTCTACAACCCTTTCAAGCTATCTTTTCTTCTAAGAGTGTAAGGCTGCCCATTAAGATTTCCTTGCAATTCTGGGAGAAATCATAGTAGGAAATATTTCTTTTGTAATAAAATCTGAAACATTTCACATGATAACATATAAAACCTTCTTCTCTCCATTGTCAATCCAAAGATATCAGCTTGTACACACATCTGTGCATTAACTTGTAATAACTATACAAAAAAAGAGCATTTGCAAGTATTCTTGTGTATGTGTTGACTTCCACAAAATATGGATCCCACATTATCAGAATGCAAATTCAAGTAGAAATCAAGTAGAAAACAATCAAAATACTTGATTGCACTTTGAGGCATTATTTTTTTCCTGAAGATTTTATTTGAGCAATGTACTTAAGCAGAAATTTCTGGTTTAATAAAGCACTATAGCTAATACTGGATAATGACAATCAATAATGGCAGAAAAGCTTTAGCATTCATTTTAAAAGATAGATAAAAAACATCAGAAATCTCACCAAATTAGCAATACACACAGACACACAAACACAGAGACATTCTTCCTTAAAAGTTAGATTGATTGTCACCATGTTTTTATGACTGTTTATGCAAGAAGTGAAAGGCATAATGTCATATGAAAAGAAGGTGGGTTTTGAAAGTCAATGCACTGCTTTTATTCCTACATAAATCAAAGTATAAGGAGCTGTTTATCAACTGGTATTTTTTGGGAACTGTTAACCATTTCCAGTATAACATTAGGGGAAACATTTCAATTTTTTTATCATAGAGTACATCTTAAGGCTAATTCTAGTTCTTACCACCATATGAAAGAAATCTATAATAAAGGCTTGCCCACATTTTCCTCCTCATAGTGTGGGTAGTATTAACTGGTTGTAGATACAGATTTTTTGAGGTCTAAGTTACACTTTGGCACATAGAAAAATTACTCTGTGCCATGTCAATTTCTTCAACTGATCAGCCTAATTCTACAAATCTAGTACTGTGTGGAAATTTTATTCAGCATTTTTAATGAATTCTCATTCAGTTTGTTACAAAAGCAATTGCTTTTTTTTCTCCCTTTAACCATGAAGACAGTTTCTATGTCATTCTAATTAATAGATTGCAACGTTCTTACTCATATCTTGCCTATTATTAAATGATTTAGTTACAGTATTAGATAGTACATTTACCTCCCTAGGGTTCTGCAACCATCTTGGTTTCAATCAAATCTCAAAGAAAGACCAAAAAAAAAAGATATATTTAATACTTTTGCTGTGAAAGTACACTAGAGCAGGAATGTCCACCTTTGTGCAACTTTAAGACTGTGATCTTAAAAGACCCCATGCTGGCTGGGGAATTCTGGGAATTGAAGTCCATGAGTCTTAAAGTTGCCAAGGTTGGATGCTCCTGCTCTACAAGAATGTATCCAATAGTCACTAGGACTAGAGCTCAGCTCAACTCAAGGAATGCTTTCATTTTTATCTGGGAAGGAACAGCCTTCCAAAGGACTTCATTGTGTTATTGCAGACGAACCGTTCGTTGCTAGCAATCCATAAGGATGAGTATGAGGAACCTGATCTTTAGTTCCCTGATTTCATTGTATTTTTTTATATTTCAATCCCTTTCTGCATAGTGATTTGTGATGCAGAAGGGATCTAGCAGCCCTGTGAGTCTGTAAAAAAAATGACGCTAGGCAAGAAACAGATGGCATCGTTAAAAAACTAAATGATCTATTTTAACAAAGTAAATTGATGTAAATACAAGATATAATTTGTCTGTGCAGTGTAAGTGGTAAAAACAGTTTTGCAAAGTCTTTTAAAAACCCTCAGAGCATTCACTGGAGCACACTGGCTGGTTTCACAGGAAGTAGATAGCCAGGTCAGTTTAACAAGTCAAGGACATTGGATAAACTGTATATGCAAAGATGATAGACATGATATACAGATGAGGATAGATGATAGATAGATAGATAGATAGATAGATAGATAGATAGATAGATAGATAGATAGATAGATAGATAGATAG